>JAJNNQ010000024.1:600000-785000 GCA_027886175.1 Phylloscopus collybita
ATCTCAGCTGAACTTCACCAGTCTGTATTTGCAGCACCTATGGGCACACAGATACAGTTACTCATGCCCCACTCACAGCCAGACTCTCTAAACCAGAGTGGCTCAAACGATGGGAGCTCTGAAATGAATTTCCCTCCAAAGCACATGTGGATACTCCAATCTCCAAGCCCATGTGTGCCCTTTGAAGCTTCACAAAGTGCAAGGTAGGAACACACAAGCTTAAACCTCAGTAATTCCCCTTTACTAGAGACTAAGAGCAGGCCCTCAATCCATGGATTTCTGTTGATGCCTAGGAATGTGTCCTGTGCTTAACTCCACACACACTTTAATTGCTCAATTTCCCTCAGGGCTAATCCCTAAATTACTTTTGCTTTTTGACACCAATTCCTTGCTATTGCAGCTATTGTGAAAACCATCACTTGGAATTGTGGAGAAATGTAAAGTACAGCCTCATTCTAAGGTTCGGATTTAACATCTCTTAAAACCTGGCATCGGTTTAAAAATAAAATACAGCAGAGAGAGGGGGAAAAGAACCCCTATGTTTCAAAGAATAACTAGAATTGACATTAGCCTGGGAGATTTGCGAGTTATTTAGCCTTTGAATTATTAGGCCTGTGCATGGAAAGAGTGGGGAGTGGAAGGGAGAAGAGAAACTGGACAAACACCAGGCAGCAAGTCCTGCACAACCTTGTAGAGAAAGCAGCATCTCCTCCCTACTCAGTTCCTCAGAATCCCATCTCCATCCCACAGGATCTGTCTCCCAAGGGCACAAGAGGGCCTTGCATTCCCTTTCCATAACATGGATTTGAACTGTAAAACCGGGAGCCTGGATTTTCCAAGGGACAGTGAAGGCCCGTGGGGGTGAGGAGCAGAGAAAGAAAGGCAATATTCCCAGCTGAGCCTGGAAGAGACATTCCCGTGCTCTGGATGCAGAGTTTGCACAAATCAACTCCCCATCTAATGCTGCTTTGTTCCATTTTCCTTCCAAGTGTTTTAATGGCTCTGTCTGGGATGGGAGAGCAGAACACCCTGCAAGATAATCAGCCAAAGCTGTCGATAACTCTGTGCAAGCCCAGCTCTTGGACAAGAATGCAGTACTTGGGATTTCAGTCCCAGTGCAGCCAGCTGCTGAGAGCTACAGCTCCGTGTTCCTTAAAGGAGACACAGCAAGTTGATGGGAACCAGAAGAGGCAGCCCTGCAGACAGGTGCAGACAGACACAGGCTGAGTCTGGGCCAGGCATGGCCAGGTCTCTGCATGCCCAGCACCACGACAGACCTGTACAACAGCACCACATCTCCCCCAGCACTGGCTGAGCTCCACTGGCATCCCCTCAGCCCAGCCAGGCTGCAGAATGAAAGCATCCCACACAACTGGGCTGACAGCAGCATTACAAAAAACACATTCCATGCTCAGAAGTGTTTAAAGCCTCCACAAAAACCCCAAAACACACCAAACCCCAAACCAACGTATTCTGAAAGTTTACATCTCTACTTCCATGTCATGAAAAAAATGGAGGAAACAAAGAAAACATGGAGGAAACAAATACAGTGGTGTTACACAGCTTTCTCCAGGTCACAGGAGGGAGCAGAGTCCACTCAGGCTGGAATTCAAAGCCTCTGGCTCTCAGGACTTCTGCAGGGACTCTCTTCCCTTCTGAAAGCAGAGCCACCCTTATCAGAAACAGAAACCCTATGAAGTATTTAAGCCCCAACTTATTCCCTATTTATCTGGGACACTGTAAGTTTCTTTAACATATAATCAAGTTCTGCTCAGCTCTGGATTTATCCTCAAAGGAAAAAAAAAAAAATCAACAAAGTTATCTCAAGCAGAATTTATCCCAAACCCTAAACCTCTTTCTGTACCATCTTTAAAAGCTTACAGCTTTGGAGAGGAGAGTAAATGAAGGTGGTAATGACAGCTGGAAGAAAGGGAAAAAAACTGAAGGAAAATCTGTGAATAATCAAAAAAGAGTAAGGATTCAGCTACAGCTCTGACCCCCTACCCAGGCCTTCACCAGAGGCACAGTTACCTCAGCCTGGGAGGAGGGTTTCCAAGTGGGACAACTAAGTGATTCTGTGACCCTCCTTCTACGCCTGGTCTGTTAAAATGGCCAATAAAGTGAGCTCCAGCGAGGGCACAGCCAGTCTTACCCATGCAGCCTTCCTCTTCATCAATAAACATCTTGGATTTCAGCACCCGCTTCCGCTTCCTCTTCCTCCCTCCAGCGGAGCCCTGGGGGACATGGCAGCGTGGTGAGAAACCAGGAGATCACCTCTGGCAGTGAATCCCTCTGCCCTGCTCTCACCTCTGTGGCTGCAGGCTCCAGTTCTGTTTTCAGAGCAGGCACAGGCGGTGGGGATGGAGCCCTCTCCTCCTCGGGTGGGGGGGATGGTGGCACACCTGCTGGGAAGAAGAACACCTTGATGGCACGCGGGCCTAACGCCACACGCTGCAGCTCCCAAAGGAAGGAGGGCGGCATAGGATAAGAGAAGTGAAATGGGGATGTCTGGCAAGGATTTGGCAAGGGATTTTCCACCAAGGGAAACTTTAAAACCAGGCACAGAACGGGCAGGTTTTAGCTATAGCTTGTTAAAAGAGTGACTGTAATTTGTTTAGAAATTAAAAGAGGCAGGGTGTGGTAAAAGAGTTGTTTCTTCACTGGTGGTGCTACACATCCCAAACAATCCATGCTATTTGCTTAAGCCAAGAGTTAAGTGCAGTACCCTATCACACATCCTAAAGGAATTGTTAAGGGACATCTCAAGCTTTTATTTGCAAAAAACCCCAAACCAACCAACCAAACAACAACAAACAAAAACCAACAAAAAACAAAACAAAACAACCCCTCCAAAAAAAACCCCCAGGAAAATGCACAAAAATCCAAACCACCACAAAACCCAAAGCTGATTCTCTCCCTGTTCCATCTCCTTGCTCTCCTCTGGGTTCAACAGACTCCCTTCAATGCCAAGACTGCTCAAACCAGTCAAGGACACCTTCACACATTTGTACGGAGCAAAATGAGCTCTGGAGCCTCTACTAGCAACGTCAAAGTGAGACAAGCAGGGCTTTGGAGCAGCGAGCAAGGCAGGGTCACCCTCCCGTGGGGCTGGCAGGGGGACAGAGCTCCAGGAGATCCAAGTGAGGAGGAAAGCTGCCACGCAAGCCCTGGGACGTGGGGAGCAGAGCGCTGCTGTGACCCATCGCTTCACCAGGACACGGAGCTGGGCTCTGGAGCCGCCCCGAGGGATCGGGGCGCTGTGAGGAGCTCCGAGCCGGGCTCTGGAGCTGCCCCGAGGGATTGGGGCGCTGTGAGGAGCTCCGAGCTGGGCTCTGGAGCTGCCCCGAGGGATCGGGGCGCTGTGAGGAGCTCCGAGCCGGGCTCTGGAGCTGCCCCGATCCCTTGGGGCGGTGTGAGGAGCTCCGAGCCGGGCTCTGGAGCCGTCCCGAGGGATCGGGGCGCTGTGAGGAGCTCCAAGCCGGGCTCTGGAGCCGCCCCGAGGGATCGGGGCGGTGTGAGGAGCTCCGGCGCCGCCAGGCCCGCGGCCCGCTGACCTCCGCAGGTTACCCAGGGCTCCAGCGAAGCTGCTGGGCTGCCAAGGCCCGGGAATAAATCACATTCCTCACACAAGCCCTCGGCCTCCCAGCCACTGCAGCAAGGAGGCAGGGGAATGCAAGCACAGTGGGTAACAGGCCTGGGGCCTCACCTCACCCCGGAGGGCTGGGCTGGAGCGCCGTGAGGACACAGCCCAACAACAGCTCTGCTCCCGGTGGAGGTGCTGGGGCGGCCGAGGGGCTGCGGGCAGCTCACAGCTCCCCGAGGTCAGCCCAGTCTCACACAGCCGGGGGCTAAGGCCTGCACAGAGTGCCCAGCCCGGCCTCAGCCCTTGGAAAACATCTTCAGGAGAGGACAAGCTCAAACCAGCCTGGTGAAAAGCCTCTGCCGTGCTCAAGCAGAGGCTGCTGCAGGCATTGTCAGTGTGCCAGCTCCACTAGACTCCTTGGGGGAAATTAGGGCTTTTTTCAGCGTCCTTCAAACAATTTCCCCAGCTTTTGGCAGGCAGGAAGCACCTTCTCCCCACGTCAGAGTGTTTAGGACTACTATCAAGCTCTTTTATTGCTTTATTATCCTCTTCTAGCCAACACAGCCCTCTGACATGTGATAACTCCTGAGTCAACCGCTAGCTGCTGCCCACAGTTTGCTCAACAGCAACAGCTGCATGAAATGGATACAAGTTGGGCAACTGGATGGACCAAAGATGTAAATCCTGGCTTTGTTCAGTTTGCTCTGACCCTGCCTGGAAAAACTGTGAGAAGCTTTAGTGCCTCTGCTGTGGCTCTCCAAAACCCATGGAGTTTGTAGGTCACAGTGCCACTGAAATCACCCTCCAAAGTGGCTGTAAAACACTTGTCAACACTGCGAAACGCTGCCTGTGTTGGTACAGCTGAGGCTGCCAAACCTCCTGTCCTCTGTGGGCGCATTTGTGGAGTTTATCCTGGCACTGGAAGCAAAACAACCCGCAGTGACGAAGGAACCCTCATACCAATATAACTTTTTAATGAAAAATCATTTAAATGGAGAGGATTGTGCCTTATGCCCGCTCTGCATTTCCAGCAGGGTACAATGTGCTGATGCTGGTGTAAGGAGAGCCTATTTAGGGCTACTTTTAGTACCTCCAGACTAATATAGAACTAGGCAGAAGACCTGGCCTGACACGGAATTGCCCATAAGCCTCCACATCAGCCATGCAGGCTGAGTTTCACACCCACAAATCCTTGCTAAGTGTGCCTGCCACTCCAGGCCCCATTTTGCTCACTGATGCTGTTGATTCAAGTTGCCCCTGCTCTCTGGAGAAACCTGTCAGATGCTCTTGAAGTCCAGCTGCAGTATATACATATTTTTTAGATTTTTTTTTTTTTAATCCAACTCACAGTCTTCTACTTCAACACAGAATACCATTATTACCAATTTGGACTCATTAAAAATATTCCAAACAATTCAAATCCATCTTCTTTCATCTGGTTGGATTTAGAAGGACAAGCAGCAGGACCAAAGGGTTGAGTTCTCTCAATTCTCACTTTCTCTTTTGAAAGGTCAAACTAAGTGATATCCAAATCTGTATACATGTGCTGTCGTTTGCATAAATTTACAATTCTAATGCACAACACAAAGAAACGTAGAACAAAGAGGGTTCTGATGCAGGAGCAGCAACAGCAGTGACAAAAAACCTCCCCAGTGCCTGACCACCTTCTAGGGGAAGAACTTTTCCCCAATATCTAACCTAAACTTGCCCAGACACAGCTCCAGCCATTCCCTCAGGTTCTATCCCTGGTCACTGAAGAGGAGATAAACCTTGGAATACATGAAACCAGGAGGTATCCCATTCAAAAGCATTAATTGCTAAACATGTGCTGAGGTCAGGCAGGTATCCCATAGGAGACCAGAGAGCTCTAACGTCCCCCAAATCCTGCCTGATCTCACTCACAGGATGTGGAGGAACTGAGAGATTCCAGCCAAGCAAGGATGAGCTGATTTCAAAATTCCCTCCTCAGAGCTAAGCAACTCAGCTTGTCAGTAGGGGAGTGATGAGGAAATGGAAAGACAAACATTTAAAGAAATAAATACCAAAGAGTGTGGGCATATATGCATCTATATATTTTATAGCCAAACAAGGAGCTTCACACTGGAATGTGATGGAGTTAAGGCTGATCATGAAGAACAGCTTCCTGAGAGATTTATCATCCTGTGGAATAGCCTAAGAAGTGATACATACCTGCTGACAAATATCATTTGAAATCATGTGGGCAGCACATACTGCTACAGATACTGCAAAGATACCAACAGCAGCCACCTCTCCCTGGCACTGCAGATTTTCCTGATGTCCTGGCTGCTGCCTATGTGCCAGCCACACTAAATGAGGAATCAGCTCTGGCTCTCCTGAGGCACTCTCCTTCCTCACCAATACACCCCATTTGCTGTTTCACCTTCTTTTACTGGAGCTCTACACCAAACTGGTGGTTTCAATTACTTGTCCCCAAGTTCTCTTCCTGAGCAGCTTGCTGGACGACTGTTCCATTTAGCACGTGCTCTCCAGCTCAATTCCAATTTATTTTCCAGTTATCTATATTGGATGGCATTTGTCACCTCAATTATCCAAGTTTTGGGATCCAGCCCTGCTGTTCCTCATTATAAGCCCAAATCTTGCAACGTTCTGGGCACCCCACTCCTGTCACAGCCACCGAGGAGACGCAGAGTCGCATCGGATATGGCCCAACTGCTTTGCCTCCAGCTTCCCTATTATCTCTTTTCTCTTTGGATGTCTTGCTTCCAACACTGCCTTCCAAACCCTTTCTACAAAGAGACAGGATAAAAATACTAAAAATGACCCTGTGAGGAGGGGGAGAGGCCACTTGTGAGCGTTTCCTGCCCACAGGACCTGGTTCTGACCAGCCCTACGGCTCCGGAAGGCGCGCTCTCTCTCACAAGAGATTTGGGAGCCTCCTTCCACATGCCAGTGGCACTGGCAGCACACTTGGTGAGGAGACAGCTGGGTCTGACCTAAGCTAAAACAAAGACTGAATCTTTGCTGTGAGACATCTCAGCTCTATGCCCAAGTGCTTGCAGCACAAAGATAAACAGAAAGCTCAGGCTACAGCCACTTCCACGGTCTTTAGTCCTTTAAACTATTCCCTCAACCACTGACCAACAGACTTGGAGAGTAATGTTTTAGAAATCAGACCTGCATGCCTGATTGTTTACAGGTCTTTTTACCTTCCTCGTCACTGCTGTCAGACTCCAGTTGTTTGATTCGCCTCCTCTTCTTCTTGACGTTTTCAGGATCTCTTTCCTCCTCGCCATCTGACCTATCCGCTCTCTTCGCTTTACTGCCACGAAGAGAAAAGGGAAAGAAAAGGGAACGAACGCTCATTACCTCTCACGTGTGCATGAAAGCATCAGGTGCATTTGGATGAGCACATTCCTCATGGAAGGAAATCAAATGCCTCTTAAAAACACGAGCATCACGCACTCGGAACCGCACGCTCCCTGCACAGCCAGGCGTAGGTGCACGAGCATTTCCAGGCCTCTCATCCTGCCCCATATCCAGCTCCCCAAAACAAGGAGGATTTCTTCAGCCCCTCTGCAGTTCAGCCCAGCACCTCACCTCCCTTGGCCACAGCAGCCTGGCAAGAGCCTATTTCTGATCTTGTCTCTTTAGCTCAGGCTCCCAATGTCCCCAAAAGCATCGCTCAGAAGCTCTTTTGACAGACTGCTTGCCACTGACTGACTATGAGGTAGTGTCTCAGAATCCTGGAGCCATTTTTAAAGACTACTGGAAAAATAAAATAGCTTCTTTCTTTTTCATGTTGGCGAGACGTGTCAGACGAACAAGCCTGGAGGCTAAAGGCCCACGTATCCTCAAAGAGCTGGGACAGCCCGAGTGGCCTTCCCAGCTCCACGCTGCCAACACCTCCAGGCCCTTGGCTTCTCGGGCAAGACTATCAATAAGACAAGCAGTTAGTGCTAGCTGCGATGGTGGGCTGGGTGGTGTGCTTACCTATTCAGTTAGAAATGGATCGAGACCACCAATTAATTACTCATAGGCCACCGGAGAGCCATCAGACTGTAGTGATTCTTTGTCTCTGTCAGTTTGGGTTGGATTAAACACAAAGGGCTGAACTTAAAATTAACTTGGAGCCTCAGCCCAAAGTAAACCAGTGGCATTGAAAGCAGCCGTACATGAGCTATGGAGATCAACAAGCACAACTTTGTGCTGCAAGCTGTGTACATACAAGCTTGGGAATATCCCACCTTCCCTGCAGGACAGGTGCTCCTGCCAGCCCTCCCCACGCTGCCTGCGGGGTCTCTCCCACGGCTGCTCACACTGGGAGGTTGTCTCATGGAAAGCCATCCCCTCCCACTGAGGACAACCTGGGCCGTGTCCCTTCCCATATGCAATGGCACCAGCAGCAGCCAATGGAAAAGAAACAGCAGGAAAAAAAATCCTGAGAGATAATTTTAACACAATTTAGTAGATGGAAACAGGAGGTGAGCCAGCATTGTATCACCAGCCAGCTCCATGCAGGCTGTCCCCACGCAGGTTCACAGGGACCCTGAGAGGCACACCCCACCTTTTCTTGTCCTTTTGCTGAATTCTAGCAGACTCTGTTTTCTTCCCAGGTTTCTCTGCTACAGTATTAGGAGATGACTCTTCTTCTGCTACAGCAACAGAAGGCTTCACTACTTCTTTCTCCTCCTTTGGCTGCTCAGGCACAGAGTTGGCTTTGAGTTTATCTGTGAATAAACCATTCAAAAAGAACAAACACTGGGCATTCAGTTTGAATGACAACGTACAAAGCAGCTGGCTAGCTCTGTGCACCAAGAACACACACCACACACCACCCATCGTGTATTTAGGGATCTAGGTTGATCAAGCTGTATCAGACATGGGAAAAAGAAGGGCATGCTTCAATTTCTACGTGATTTTCCATGGTTATGCTGTTCCTGATGTCAAGCTGCGTGTGCTGCAGCAGTTCAGACTCTGTGGAAGAGGACAGGGAGGCAGCAGCAGGAGATCACCAGTGGGGTCAGAGGCTGCTGGGAGGGCCACAACATCGTGCCAAGGCCTTCCTGAGAGTGCTGGGAAAACAGGGTGGCTGCTTCCCTGGGCAAGGGCAAACAGCACTGGACCGACAGCTCCCTTATTTATGATCAACAGCAGAAGGCCCAAGGACCCCACTGCTGTTAACTCGGGAGTTTCTGGCAATGGTGGAACCTTTGAAGCCAGGAGAGACATGCACGTAGGGAATAAATCTTACTCCTGGAATCCCACCCTCTCTTGCAGACACATAATCATTTCCAGTTCTGCTCAGTTTGCTCCTTCTCCACAGCCACCTCACGAGTTTCCTCGATGTGCTCCCTGACAGGACACAGGGGAGAAGGGAACCCCTTTGGAAATGATGGAAATGCATCCACAAATCCTTCCCCATCACCACAGGGTCACCTTGACCATGCCACTTTGCGTTTTCAGCACATGAGCTTGGGTCTAGGGCTCTTCTCAGACCTTTTGAGTTTACTCCAGTTACTTGTAGTGACTGTCCTTAGGCTGAGAGTGTCCTCAGCTCCCTCAGCCTCACGAAAACAGGGACTCAGAGTCCCAGCAGGGCTGTGCTTTGTCTGCTCAGTGCTGGAACTGTCCCCTGCAAACTCTGAGAGATGTCTGTTAGAAAGTGAACTTTGCAGTTTACTCCCTCCCAAAATTCCTCTTTGAAGCCTCTCATACTCGCTGTTATAAGGGAATCTTTGAAGAAGGTGCCACAGCCCTTTTCCAATATTCCAATATTTAAAAGCTTCAGCATAGTTTCTTTAGACTTGGATAATTCAGAAGTGACTGCAGAGGCCACCTACTCCAAACCTCTGCTCAAAGAGCGAGGCCACCTCTTATTTTTATCCTCTATTTATCAGTCCTTCAGTTTTTAGGAAAGAAATTAACCCTAAAACTAAGGACAGGCTCCTCTGTGCTGTGTGATAAAAAGCAAACACCATTAACGTGCCCTGCAACACAGGTTTTGGCAAACCTCTCACCAATAGCTGATCTTCCAGCCAGGAGAACTCACTTTAAATCAGATTTCTTCTGCACTAAAAATCCTTCCTGGGTTAGTCTGCTCAAATATGTCATTTTAATTGATCTCCCTCCAGCAAGCTTTTTGTCTGAAAAATTCCACTGAAAACTCTTAATTTTTTGCTTTAAAAGCTGTGTGCAAAAACATTAACCCCTCTGAGTGCAAAAGAGCAGAAGTATGGAAAACTATTAGGAAAGAGGGGATATAAAGAAAATCCAGTGAGTTTTGTGGAGTGGGGATAGGGAAGAAGAGTTCTGCTCCTTTCTGTATGCCTCCCATCACGGCTTGAGCACAAAACACTTGATTCTACTGAATATTTTTTAGTTTCTATCCAGCTTAAGTAAAATATAATTTTACAAAAAAAGAGACTTAAAACAACCCTTAGGTTTGGGTTTTAGGTGTTTGTTTGTTTAAAACTACAACAGGCTGTTCCCCTGATGGCCTCTGAAAACAGAAAAGCACTTACTCATCGCAGCTTTTCCAAAGAAGTTGTTCATGATGCTGTTCTTTATTGGTGGCTTGCTGCTTGCTGCAGACACCTGGAAGCAACGAGAGGAATAAGCACAGGAATTGCTCCCAGCCCTCCAGATGCACAGCCCTGCTTCTGGTCAAGCAAAATAATAGATAGCATTTGTTCTCACTGCCTTAGATTTTAGCCAATTGGAGAATTTGAAGATACTCTCTAGATACAACGTGCATCAAAGAGGCCAGAGTAATTTACTAAGGACTCCTTAGCCAGGCCTACAGATGTGACTCCGGGCACATTCCCATCTGATGGCTGACAGTGTTACTGAAATAAGTGCTTGGGACTAAGGGTCAGTTCCCAGGAAAAAGCTGCTCTTTTTGCAAACCATCAGTGCCTCAATTCACAGCAGCCACAGAGAAAAGAACGGGGACTGGCCAAACCAGGAAGGCTTTATCCAGCTCCTCTGGCACGTAGGCTGTTTGCAAGGAAGTATCACTGCTCTGTTGCACCCATGCAGCCACCCAAGTGAGAAATCACATCCACACACACACCCACACCACCAAAGAAAGCGTAGCCTCCTAATCCAACTTATTTTCATGCAAATAAAAGGCAACCAGACACTAAAGTTCCTAAACACACAGACTTCACCAGTTCTAAGGTCCCTATAAAAATCAGAAAAAGGGACCAAAATGTGCTCAGCTGTCATAAAAAGGCCAACCCATCCGCAGGGAGTGCTACCATTTTAACACCCATTTTCCTGGCCACATTGCTTTAAAAACAATTACACCAATTAAAATGAAAACCTAGTCCTGTCCTGGAAAAACAGCCGTCCAGAAGATAAACAATTTAGTCTTGCACAGGTCAAGCTCTGAGCCTTCCCTCACTGACCAAGTTTAAACACCTCGATACTTTTAAGACCTGGGCTTCTCACGTTTCACTTATTGCTCAAAACAAATCCTTTTAAGCACAATGGAGAGAGCAAGCTCCCCGGCTGCTGTGTACATTGGGCTAGCTGGAGACAAGGGAACAGTTGTCTCCACAGGGCAGCTCTGCTGGCTTACCCTCGCTGGGGAACGCCCAAGTCACGGCAAATACACCGGCGTGCAGAGCTGGGGAGCGCGGCACCAGGCCGTGCTGCCCCAGGTGCCTCACACAGCTCAGCACTGACAGAGGGCACCGAGCACTCCCACTGGGACACGGGCTGGCACCAGGAGCAGTGCAGGGGGGCACTGAGCACTCCCACTGGGACACGGGCTGGCACCAGGAGCAGCGCAGGGGTGGTCAGCACTCCCACTGGGACACGGGCTGGCACCAGGAGCAGCGCAGGGGGGGCCGAGGTCACGGAGGTGCTGTGCCAGCGGATCATGACAGCCACCAGCCCGGGGGGTCTGGGGTAACTTACACCCGGGGCCTCCTTGGCCTCTGCTTTGGTCTCCTTGGGTGTGTCCTGGGCTTTGGCCGCTGCCTTGGCCGCGAACATCCCCATGATGCCCCTGTGCTGCGGCGCGGGGGCTCTGCCAGCCGGGGGCCCGTGGCCATTGACGGTGGCATCGGTGTCGGGGTCCCTCTGCCCCTGGGGGCTCTGTGCCGGTGCCCGGGGAGCGTCGGGCGGCGGCCGGGGCACGGCGGCGGCGCAGCGGATGGCACTGAACCTGTGTGATGGAGTGAGAAATCCCGTCAGCCTGCCCAGCCGGGCAGCGCCCACCTCGCCTTCCCCCTCCTGCGGCTCCTCCGGGCCTGCCTTCTCCTGTTATGGAAAAAGCAGCAATTTAATCTGTGCATGGGACAAGAGAGAAAGGCTGGCACGGAGCAAGAGACCTCTGATGAAAAGATCAGCTGAACCTGTCAGCAAGAGCCACAGCATTCGCATGTTAAACAAGCTGGGCAGCTTTCCTGGGGGGAAAGGGCCTTCCCCACACCCAGGCTGGACGGGGAGCAGGCTGCATTTTATTCCTAAACGGGTTACGCTCTCTACAGCCGGTGGCAGAAGTTGTGTGAGGATCTAAAACCTTTACAGCTTTCTGATGCTCTGACAAAGCCCACAGCTGCTGCAACGAGCAGCCACACTCGGCCAGGTAAGCAAATCCCAGCCGAGACTGAACAACTGAAATGGCTCAGAAGATATCCGTGACACTCCGATTTAACGATACAAAGTCACTTCCATGTAATCCCTGACACTGAGAAGCAGCTTGGCTTATAATGGTCTGGAACTCGATTGTTTGGGGATACGGAGATACAAGAACTAAATGACGTGCTCGCTGTTACAGCACAACTCAGTGACAGTCAGGAATAGCAGTTCCCAAAAATAGCTGAACTCTGCTCCCCACTGTGCAAATCACAGGCGACGCTTTCCAGATTTCCCACAGAAATGCCACAAAAGAGCCCAGACTCACGCCTCCCAGCCCACTGAATTACACAGCATATTTTTATTTGCCTAAGAAATAAAGCAGCCTCCTGCCAGTTCAGTTCTGTGCCTCAGCATTAGCTGCTCATGTGCACAGTCCACTTCTACACCCATCAGGATCTGTATGAACAAAACAACACCATCTCCACAGCATTCCGAAGCTGCACAGCAACCTCTTGACGTTCAAACCTTTAAAGGAAGGAAAACAGACATTGAAGAAAAATAATCCTACTCTCCTTGATACTTTCAATCTGTTTTTAACATGGTTAATAGAGTCCAGGGCAGCTTGAGCTCCTACTCTAAACACCACCAACCCTCCAATATATAATATTGTCACAAATGAGGTTGTCAATAGTTATGCTGACTGTGCAGCAGAGCTCAGCTGAACTTCCCACATTCCAAGTCAGCTTGCCTTGATGCCACCGTGTGACCGTACCTTTACAGGCTTGACCCAAAATTCACTAAATAAGCACTGAAAAAACAGGCAATACTTAGAGTCTATGTGCTCTGCAAACAAGGAGCTGCCTCTGTTTGGAAAGCTGGCAACAGGCACTAAACCCAGATATTGGTATTAGTTAGTACATCTAAACCACCTCCACTGGCTTCACAGCAAAGCAGGTCCCACAGAAACACAGAAGGGAACAAAGATCCTCGTCCCAGAGCTGTGAAATATCTGGACAGACAGGGAGATTCTGTTTGCTATAAACTTCACATAATTAAACCTCAGGCTTTCGCAGGTCCTGCAGGAGTCCTTCCCAAGTGTCAAAGACAATCCATGCAGCTGGCAAGAGAGAGGCAATGTGATCAATCTGTATTTACTTCAGCTGGGTCACAAACGAAGAAGGTGCAATTTTTCTTAGTTTGTTTGAGAAATGCTGCTTCAAAGTTGGATTTACACACAGGATTCAGAGAGCTGTTTCAGAACCTGGATTATCTAAACCTTCTGGATGTCCTAATCCCAAAGGACACAAGTATCCCTATGGCACGAGTACCACCATGCTGAGGTGCCCAAGAGTAAAGGGAGTGAAACAAGGCAACTGCAGCCACACCCAGGGCACCTGGCTCCACTGAGGTGGGGTTATCCAGCACCTCCCAAGGCAGGGGCACTCATGCCCCAAACACACAGCTTCTATTTTCTCTGCCACTATCTTGTCAACACTTGGGACACAAACACGCTTCTCCTTTCAAATTCTATACTCTTCCTATGACACACCCTTCAGGCATCCCCCTTTAAACCAGATTGGTCATGGCACTGTGCATCCCCATGACTTCAAGCTGAAGCTGTCGTGGTGGGAACAACACACAAATGAAAAGCTGCAGCTGCCAGGCACTGCTCAGGAGGGAGACAGTGACTCCTGGAGACTGCAGTCCCTCCCAGCTCTTCTCCAGTTCCACCATGAAGGACACTTGGAAGTGCTGCCTGGGCTGTTTTGTGTGCTTCTCCTACACCTCAGAGATCACAGCCTGTTCTGAGCTGGAAGGAACCCACACAGATCAAAGCCCAACTCCTGGAGAAGGAGCTCCTCTGAGACATCTTCAGAGAGGTGGATGAGTCCAGAAGATGAAAACACCGTTTCACAGAGCAGAAAGCAAACCCCTGTAAATGCTTTGCTGAGTACATCATTCATGGTTTTATCAGCCTGTTTCGATTTTCTCTTCCTGTGTGGCTGAGAACTGGATTAAAATGGTCATGATTAAGTGTGGCCTGGAAAGGAGAGAAACATTTGCAGCCATCAGAGCAGCAAGGTACTGGAACAGTCTCTGTGTTGGAGTAAGGACCAAGTGAACCAACTGGGAGTTCAGTTTACAAAACAATCACACAATGTGCTCTTTGGGCACTGGTCTGGCAGGACCTGGAGGATATCTTTTCCTAGCTTTCTAAAAACTCAGGCCTACTCAGTAAGCACTGAAGTGCAAGAGCAGTCAGGAAGTGCTTCAGGAGGAGGAGGGAGGCAGGACTCACTCACTTGCTGCAGTGCTGCAGGTTTGATTTGACGATGTCGTAGTCGGTGTTGTAGAGGGGGGAGCTGTCCTTCAGCAGGGCCTTCTGAATGCTGTACACGTGCACACTGGCAACTGTGGACAGCTTGGACTTCATTGCTGGGGAAAAGGAGGAAAAAAAAAAAAAAAAAAAGCCCTCTGTTAGCACACCCTTTAGGATGCAGAAAGGCTGACAGACTACTTGACAGCTAAACTTGAATATCAAAAGGTCCAACCACCAATTCTCCCAATGCTCACTAATGAAGAATTCAAGGTAACAAACTCCACAAGCCTGTCACGTTTTCCACTACACACTCTTGGTTCTTGCACAACTGACTTACGAGCGATCTCTCTGTGTTTACCTTCAAAACATCCAGAGTTTGGGATGCAGAATATCTGGGTGAGTACCTGAAGCTAAGGCAGAAGGTAGCTGGTCACTGCTCTGCCCTGCTGGAACTGCTCCCTGCCACTGGGGCTGAGTCCAGCACCACAGTGCCACCCTCATCAGCCTGCTGGAATCAAAACTTCATCTCTTTTATGCTACTTAGACTGCAATCCCCTGGAGACAAGGGCTGGTTTTAGGAATTCTTTGTTCATTGCTTATATTGTTCTTTCCACAGAGTCTTGGTCTGAGGCTGAGCTTCTAGGCACTGTAAAAATACACACAGTAATCATTTCTTGGGGCCAGTCCTAGACTATGCAGCCCTACTCCCATCAAAAATCTCAGCCTCTTCCAAATATAAGTCATACCTTTGGCCTGCCTTCCAATACAAAAACCATGAGCAACCCTTTCCTCCACAGCAAAACAGTGTGTTACGCAGCACGCATAACTCAACAAACATGACACAGAGTAGCTGCACTGCCTGACAATCTCCTACCCCGAGGAGTAGAAATCCACTTCAGATTTCCAACAACGCAAGCCTTTCAAACAAAGTGAGGTCATTAGCACAGATCCTTAAGGTCACAAATACCACAGTGTGCTCTCAAGTGCCAAGGATGTTGTTTGAAAGTGATGAAGAGCCTGAAGTTGTGTTTCAATTCTGTGGATAAGATTTCATCAGCAGGGCCAGAGCCGGGAAGATGGTGAGACAAAGGACACAGAGCAGTGTTGCAATGGGATTTTTTTCACCTTTCACTCAGAAGTGAGGTAATGTCCCATGAGAACGTTTTAACACCCATGGGACTCAGAGCAAAGACTGCAATTGCATTGAACCAATAATCAGAATTACCAGTTTCAGCACTCTTGGCAGGCTGAAGGCTCACAATTGTTTTGAGACACTCCTGGTGTACTGCTGTCTCCCTGCTGTCGGTGGCGGGGAGGTGGAAAAGAATCACTGACATAACGTTCAGAATTTTAAAAAAAAAATCATCATACTCAAATCACAAGCCTGAAGGTACTCAGCTGTTGGCTCAGAGACTCCAAATTCTGAGAAACAGCTGGTACAAGAAGTACACACCTGACCCCAAGAGCCTGGCTGGGCATTTACGTGCAGATGGCAAGTTCTGAGCTTTGCTCATTTAGCTGTTCTTTCAAAGAAAAAAGTTAAAGCCACACAACTTTCCCAGTCTGCTTACCTTCAAGCTTATCCTCCCTCACTACTGCAACCTTGTGGCACTGGAAAAAAAGAAACACAATCTTAAAATCCGAGGTTATATGCAGGACTGCTCTTTTCAGCTATTGACTAAGAAAGCCGAATGATTATTGTGGCACAGAACACTGCCAACGCCTTTAAACGCCCCTCAGTTTCTAAAGCTCTGTCATCCCACTTTCCAGCTACACAGGTATCCCTGAAGAAAGCTCTGTCCCCCACTCCTGACTGTGGGAGCTGAGACACAGGTGGAGCAGAGCCTGCCCAGGTGTGCAGCAGAAGCCAAGCCAGCAGGCATCTGCTGGAGCCCTGCCCCAGGAGCCCAGGGCCCCCTGCACTGCCCGGGCACTCCAAGGCTGCACCCGGAGCCCAGGGATGCAAAACACCACGGAAAATGCAGCATTAACTTAAAAACCAGCAATGAGTGCTTCTGGAAATGCACTCTCTGGCCAGTCTTCAAGGTCTATACCTGCTCCAGGACATTTAACAGGCTGTGGTTAATGTTGGGAGAACCCAGAGAGAGAGACTGAAAACCCTGCCACTAATTCTGTGTTGAACAGATACCGTGGACCTGTCTGCAATCAGGGAAAATCCTCTTAAATTCAGGCTATAAACATGACACTGCATATGCAGCTTTAATTAAATACATCCCATTACACAGAACTAATGCAATAATTACCTTCCATTTCAGACAGATTTGGAGATTAAAAGACAATACTCCATGCATGTGAGCCAGTTTATTATTTAGGAGAACAAAAAAAAAAGTTTGTTGGTGTTTTTTTCCAATCTACAAATAAAAGCCAGGACAGCCTGAGATTTACTATTCCTAAAAGAAGACTGGATCATGTTATAATAGGTATTTGTGTATTTAAAAACACTTTGTGGGATGTCAAAGGCATTTACTGTTTGGCTCTTAAGTTTGTCTGTGGGCAAAGGGGAGCAGACACTGAGTTTTCCCATTTTCTTTTAAAACCCTCTGGGGTATCTGCCTGAAGCTTTAGTTGACATTCCTGAAAATGTGACAAGCTACAAGCATTAAGCAGCAATTCCTTTGCTTAATAAGCTGAAGCACTTTAAATATAAAATACTGTAAACTAATTTACGTTTCTTTTGTTTACCAGGATGAAAAAGTTGCTTTAATTAGGCAGCAAAAGAGCAAGTGGCATGAAAACACAGGCAGGTGAGAGGATAACTAAAGATGGGCAGTCTCAGCCCCTCAGTGCAGCAAGGAAAGAGCGTGCAGTGTTAATTCAGGAGGAGCACTGCAGAGGGCTTTCCGTGCCTCTCCCTCCAGGAGAGCTGCAGCTGCATCCACAGCATTCCGGCTACACCTACTGCCAGCAGGCAGCAGTGCAGCTCTCCCAGCCCTGGCTCCAGGGACAGCCAGCCCAGGGCCCCGAGCCCCCCTGGGCACCCGCAGCCCAGCAGGAAGGGCACAGGAGTCACCTTCATAGAGCTTCCCCTGGCAGAGCTAGTGGAAGAGTCCCTGCCCCTGCCAAGGGAGTGCAATGATGTGAGCTTTCAAGTCCTGCCCAAACCATCCAGGGACACTGGAATCTCATTTTAAAAATACACAAGCTGCTAAGACAGAGCGAAAAAATAATTATTTGTTCCTATGTCAGAAGTCACCTGTTTGTTTCAAATACATTAAATGTAACAGTACAGGCTGACAGTCCCCTGGCCAGTTCCAGTGAGCACAGACACCTGTGATTTCCAAAAGCAATGAGGGAAAAACCTGTTAAACTTGGGCTGGGAACGTGACACTACTGCTGCAACTTTACATACATACATTCCATCACACAGAGTTAATGCAGTAAATAATAACCTTCCAACTCAGGCAGATTTGGAGACTGACAGAGTATTTCATGCATGTGAACCAGTTTATTGTTTAGGAGAACAAAAAAAAGGTTTGGTGGGTTTTTTCTTGATCTACAAATAAAAGCCAGGACACGCTGAGATTTGCTATTCCTAAAAGAAGACTGGACCACATTGTAGTGGGTGTTTGTGCATTTAAAAACACTTAGTGGGATGTCAAAGGCATTTACTGTTTGGCTCTTAAATTTGACTGTGGGGCAAGGGGAGCAGACACTGAATTTTCCCATTTTCTTTTAAAACCCTCTGGGGTTATCTGCCTGAAGTTCTAGCTGACATTCCTGAAAATGTGACAAGCTACAAGCATTAAGCAGCAATTCCTTTGCTTAATAAGCTGAAGCACTTTAAAACTATAAAATACTATACTTTAAAACTACAAAATACTAACGCTATAAAATACTGTTAAGAAATTCATGTTTCTTTTGTTTGTCAGGATTAGAAAGCTGGCTTAATTAACAAGACAACTTCAAGCATACACGTGCAGTTCTATTTGCTATTATAAATTCCAGGCTCCCTCCAAGCACCACTCAGACACTTCCACACCACAGCAGATCCTGGGACATGGATAAGCTGATCTCAGAAGGTCTTGTAACCTTTGCTGCCCAACAACAGCGAGAGGATTGAGGTGAGCAGTAGCAGATCCGAGTTAATTAGTTCAGAGCCCTGCTGTGTTATTCAGCTCCCAAACCATGACCAACTGATCTTTTTCTGCTGTGTCAGACCCTGAGCCCTCTTTCTGTCCCTGGCACACTGCAGAGCTGCTGCAAAGAGAGCCAGTCCAGCTTTTGACCCCAAGATGACCAAGCAAGGAGAGCAGACCCAGCAGCACGGGGCTGCCAGCCCCCCTGGCTGGGAGGTGGAACACTCACCACGTGCCCGTTCTGGAGCAGGTTCCCTGCCAGCAGGTAGGTGACGTGAAGCTGAGCTCCCGAGCTCTCCTTGCGTTTCCTCTCCACATAGTCATAGAGCATCCTGCACAGAGGGAACCAGCGTCAGCCCCAGCAAGGGGAGAGCCTGCAGAGCAGGGGGACAGCCAGCTGACACGGCCACCTGTCACACCAGCAGGGTCACTTATCCTCCCCAGGGTTAACTGAACCTTTCTGACACCCCTGCCCCTCTGCCACGCCAACAACTACAGAAACCAAAGGGCAAAACCATTTCCCAGTGGGTCTCACAGCCCCTGGGCAGCTTGTCCCCAAGCCTCTCCTGCAGAAAGGCATTTGTGAAACCCCTGAGAGAGGAACTGCTCAGCCAGCCCGGCAGACAGCCAGGCACACGGAGCAGCACAACTGGCTGTGCCCGAGAACACAGGCAGGGTTTTCAATACCTCCAGAGGAATCGTCCTGATGTGCTCAGGATGATGGGAACAGGAATTACCATGGAATGAACAGGAATTAGCCAGGCTCTGGGGGTGCAGGGACACCTACTGTTTAGCCTGGTTGACGTGGACGCCCAGGGTGTAGCTCAGCCATTTGTACGTCACCTGGAGAAGGGAAAAAACCCAACAAACCCCTTTATTAGGAAACCCTTCACCTCTCAATTCGATAAAACTCCCATCTTCGGCTTGCTGGGGACTCGAATTCTTTAGACATCCCCCTCCCTTCCAAGAAAGCCACGGCAGAAGTGAGAGCACACGGGCACCTGTGCTTCAGGGAGCACACTGGATTCCTGAGAGCAGTCCCAAAAGGTGTGGGGGGAATGTCTGCCCCTCTCCTGTCCCCGGGACACAGGGATCCCCAGCTGCACCCATGGGCCAAATATGAGGATCCCAGGGCTGGAATCCCAGCCCTGCCCAGCCACTCTGACATCAGGTACATCCTTGACACCTGTCCCTCCTCCTGCTCGGCCCTTTCAAACCAAGCCCCAGGCTCCGGGCTGAAAACACGACAATTAAAATGTCGTTTGTCTAGCTTTTTCTTGGAACAAGCCACAAAGGCACAGGCTGCTCTAGTTCACGTTGTCAGACAAGTTGCACCAACTTCACTGCACCATTTTCTAGGCAAAATGCCATTTTATTTTATCTTTTTTTTTCTTTCCAAATAAAAACTTGAAATAAAATTGGAAAGGAACAGACCCACGCAGAAAACCACCAGCTTTCTGAACTACCTTCAAAACAGTTACGGAAGGGGGAAAAAACAGGGGGAGAGGAGAAGGGAAAAGGAAGTGGGGAGGATGAAGGAAGGGAAAAGGAGGAAGTGGGAAAAGGAGGGGGAAAAGGGGGAGAAGGGAGATAAGGGGGAAGGACAGTAAAGAGGCAAGAAGGAGGAGGAACGGGGAACTGAAGGAGGGGCGAAGGAGAGGGAGGGAGAGAACGAAAGGGGAAGGAGAGAGAAGGAAAGTGGAGGGAAGGAAAGCGGAAGGCAGAGGGTGGGAAAGCAGGAGGAAGGGGGAGAGAAGGCGGGGGGCGGGGAGCGGGGGAGCCCCCGCGGGACTCACGACGCGGTTCTGGTCGGTGACGAACTCGTCGATGTTCTCCAGGTACAGCTCGTCCGCCATGGCCGCGCCGGGCCCGCGCTTCCCGCGCGCCTCAGCGCCGCGCGCGCGCCGCCGCCATGGCAACGGCCCCGCCGCCGACGGCGGCCGCTCGGGGACACGGGGCGGCGCGCGCGAACGGCGAACGGGCCGGCATCGGCCACAGGCCGGACCCGACGGGCTCAGGGCGCCTTCCCAACCGAATCAGTTCCGTGCTGCGGTCAGGAACGTCTCTCCTGCACGCTCCAGGAGCTCCCGGAGTGGCCGCTCCCCGCTGCAGTGCATTCCCAGCACAGGGCAGGTGTGGTAAAGCCCCGCGGGAGCAGCGGCAGTCATGGGAGGGCAGAGCTGGGGAGCGGCCGGGCAGCAGCGCAGCCCCGGGTGTCCGCACAGGCGGGGCTCTGCCGGCACCGGCAGCACATCCCCAAGGAATCCTCTCTCCCTCCCTCCCTCCCGGTGCAGTTCCCGTCCCGGTCAGCAGGTGCCAGCTGCACACCACGCTTGCCCGGCAGGCGCTGGGATGGCCGCGGAGCTCTGTCACCTCTGCGGAGCCCAGGGCTGCTCCTGCCCGCAGCAGGACAGGGACACGGCTGTGGGACACCCAGGAGTACCGCTGGAGTGGGGAGAGGAATCCCAGAATCAGCGGTGGGAAAGCCCTCCAAGATCATCGAGTGCAATCCTTCCTCCAGCGCTGCCAAGGCCACCACCAGCCCATGTCCCCAAGTGCCACATCCACATGGCTTTAAATCCCTCCAGGGAGGGGGGCTTGCCTGTACAGCACTTTCCATGAAGGAATTGGCCCTAATATCCAACCTAAACCTCCTCTGGCACAACTTGAGGCCATTTCCTCTTGTCCTGTCACTTCTTCCTTGGGAGCAGAGATGGCCCCGCTTCCCTTCATGCCCCCTGCTCAATCTGCACCAGCACCTCTAAAAAGAGGTGCCAGAAGGAGCTGAGCAAGCTGGAAAACATCCAAATATCAGCAAATATCTGGGGTTTGCTTGAGCAGACTTGCATGATGCCAGGAACAACAGTGCTCTTGTCATAGTCAATATGTGGCAGTCAAGAGAGACACTGCACTCAAAGTGCTTCATTAAAAACAACCAAGAGACTCCAAGCACCAGCACCTTGTTATTCCAAACTCTCCCACACCTTTTCTCTGTAGCCTCCCAAGGGCAGCTCCACACAGCTCTGGCCCTTTCTCTCTTCCTTCCCCAGTTCTGGCTCGCTCCTTCCTGTCCCCAGCACGGCCACCTAACCCTGTCTGTCCCACACACAGCATCTGACCCCTTCTGTCCCTGGCACAACCTCCTGTCCCCAGCACGGCCACCTAACCCTGTCTGTCCCACACACAGCATCTGACCCCTTCTGTCCCTGGCACAACCTCCTGTCCCCAGCACGGCCACCTAACCCTGTCTGTCCCACACACAGCATCTGACCCCTTCTGTCCCTGGCACAACCTCCTGTCCCCAGCACGGCCACCTAACCCTGTCTGTGCCACACACAGCATCTGACCCCTTCTGTCCCTGGCACAACCTCCTGTCCCCAGCACGGCCACCTAACCCTGTCTGTCCCACACACAGCATCTGACCCCTTCTGTCCCTGGCACAACCTCCTGTCCCCAGCACGGCCACCTAACCCTGTCTGTGCCACACACAGCATCTGACCCCTTCTGTCCCTGGCACAACCTCCTGGCCCTCCCTCCTCACAGCAGGGCCAGCAGACCCCAACTGAGCCCCTCCCAGCTCACTGACCCTTTATCACACCCATGGCTGGGAGGGCAAGGCTGTTCCCACTCTGGGATAATTAACACAGCTGCAAATCACATATCAAGGGCAGGACTGCCTTCAGCAGCATCTCCCTCTGTCTCCCCACATGCCCTTGCTCCAAAAGGCACAGAAGGAAAAGAACCTCTGGCTGGGGAGTGCAGTGGCCATGCCAACCCAGGGTAGCTACCAGGGTCATCAGGAGTGTCCCTTGCCCCGGGCAAAGTCACTCACTCCAGGAGAACTCCAAGCGGATGCAGATCCTCACTTGAACACAAGAGTTTTTTACCTGGCAAAGGTCAGGGAAGGAAATTGGACACGTTTAATAGGTGTTAAAATAAACTCACAGTGGCCCTGTGCTGGGGTGTTTCTCTAGGGCTCACAATGGCATTCATTACTCAGCTGGCATCGGGTTTGTTTTGCTGGTAACAAAATGATCCACATCCTCTTCCTCCTGTGTCCCAGGCGCCTTCTCTCACACTCTTGTCTCTTTTTCTTCGTTTCACTGTAGTTATTCTTGTGCTGTGACATTCCTGGCTTCTCATTGTTGTCTGGTTTACAGAAGGAGTGTGCAGGTCTTAAACACATTACTCACCTTTTTGTTGTTTTAAGTCTTTTTTCGTCTTTTGTTTTTTTCTCCCTTAAGTTTCCTGCTTTGAGCTTGTGCTAAGGTGCCTGGTAACTGTGAAATTACACTTTTCACCCTCAGGGCACAGTGTGTGTCAGTGCTGCAGGTTGGCTTAAGGGTACAAATGAGTGTAAGAGGTAAGAATTCTCTAGCTGAGGGTTTCTTTCCTCTGTACTAAAATGCCATGGGATCTGGATCTGGTCTCACTCACACCTGCTTTATTCTCTGAGGGAGCTGAATGGGCATAAATTGAAACAAGAGAGGTTCAGACTGGACATAAGGAGAAGTTACTAGAAGGGTTTGGGTTGGAAGGGGCATTGAAGACCACCTTGTTCCACTCCCCTGCCATGGGCAGGGACACCTTCCACTAGACCATGTTGCTCCTGATCTCCTTGGTGACATATTTTGAGAGCTCTTAATGTGGGCTGGCTTCATTCTCTTTCTTCCTCTGCTGT
This sequence comes from Phylloscopus collybita, assembly GCA_027886175.1. Taxonomy (NCBI): domain Eukaryota; kingdom Metazoa; phylum Chordata; class Aves; order Passeriformes; family Phylloscopidae; genus Phylloscopus; species Phylloscopus collybita. Next base: position 623,253 of record JAJNNQ010000024.1, read on the forward strand.
GCCAACCCTGAAGTTTCAGTGCCAGCTCCTCTGAGGTGTGAAAGGCAGAGTCAACAAGGCACAGCCACTTCAAAAGGGCCAAGATTCTGAAGGACACACGGGACAAGCAGGGCTGGCTCCTCGGTGTCGGAGCTCTGCCCTCACCTCCCCAGGCTGTGTGGAAGTGCCCTGGAGGTTTGTTATCCTGGCACGGTTTGAGCCTGGGCTCTACGTGTGACTTACACCAAGGCATTTGGGTCCCTTGGAGCCCCTTCAGGCCCTGCCAGGGGCTCTGAGCTCTCCCTGGAGCCTTCTCCTCTCCAGGTGAGCACCCCCAGCTCTCCCAGCCTGGCCCCAGAGCAGAGGGGCTCCAGCCCTGGAGCAGCTCTGGTGCCTCCTCTGGACTCTCTCCAGCAGCTCCAGGTCCTTGTGCTGCTGGCCCAGGGCTGGGGCAGCTCTGCAGGTGGGATCACACTTGGGCATTTCTCTGGTGCTCCCGAAGAACTGCCATCCCTCCCCTAAGTGAGCTCTTCTGGGCTGTCTTCCTTAGAGGCAGTGCTGTGGTGGGTGCTTTGGGCTGCTCTGAAGTCGTGCTGCTTGTCCAGGTGCCAGGTGGAATGCCCTGCCAGGGGGTCTGGCCAGGGATAAACTGGGGATGAAAGCATCTTCAGCAGTGTTGATGAAGGACAAACAGCACATCCGAGCTTCACAAGTGGGAACGTCAGCTCCCGGTGCCACGAGAAGCTGGGGGGAGCGTGGAGCCTGCCATGCTGGCTCCCAGATGGGCCAAAAAATGACGATTGCCCAGAGAAGTACAATCTGCACAGAAACACCGGCTTTGACCCATCTGCCCAGGCCAGCAAGGAGCTTCCTTAAGTACTTCCTTAATGCACCCGTGGGGCACAGCCCGTGGCACAGCCCGACACGTGCATTTCCTTGTTTTTCTTCCCCTTTGGCACAGCCTTGGGAACGTGCTTCTCCGAGTCAATGAACAGCCCGGGGTGGGGACAGGGCAGTGCTGCCCGTGGGACACATCCACCCAGATCCTGCCCAAATGAACCATGCCCCCCAGCACCCCTGGGGAAAGGTGCAGTCTGCAGGAAAATCTTTGTCCTTCCTAAGGAGGTGGCTTGTAGGATTTGAGTCGTGGCGGTGTTCTGCGTGGGGAGGTTGGTTGTTGCTTCCAAGGTCTCAATGGGAACCTGGTGTCATTGGATCAAGTCAAAATGAAAGGAGAGCTTTAAGGCTTCCCAGCAGCACCTCCTGCACCCAGCCAGGAGGCCTCTGCATCAGCAGGGACGAGCAGCCAGGATCAAACCCCCCCAGGGTTTGAGGGGCACAGAGGAGCTGATCTCTGCACCCCTCCCAGCCCTGTGGGAGAAGGGAGGCAGGCAGCTGTGATTCCAGAAACAGGGTCAGGGATGCTCCTTCAGGATAGGCTGCTTCTCCTGAGCCTGTGTGGCTCGTGGCCACACACTGAATTCCTGTGCCTTCCCAATAATTCGTGTCATTGGTACACGCAAATGCCCCTCGAGTACAATTTCCTTGGGGAAAAAAAAAAAAAGGATTTTGCTGAAAGGCTCGTGGCAGTGTGGGGAGGGGCCTGCTGTGCTTGGGGGTGCCAGAGGCAGCCCGAGCTGGCCACTCCACTCTCAGCTCTGCCCCGATGCCAGCACAGCTCTGTCACCTCTCCGTGACATGCCGGCCTTGCCAAACTCAGCAGGAATTTTGTCCCGGCCTTCACTGGAGCCAAGATGTTGCCCTTTGCCTCTGTCCGTAGCTCTCTGTGAGCTGTGACAGTCCCTCTTGCCAGGCACCTGTTCCACAGCCACCACCTCTGTCGTCCCCTCCTCTTCCTGTCATTAAGCCCTGACTTGGATTAGCCCTGAAGTTCCCCAGGGAGGCTCTCCTGACAGAAAAAATCAGGCTTTGTGCTCCAACGGGCTGGGGAGGATTGCAGGGGTGCTGCTAAGGTTGAAGGGACCCAGAGGAGAAGCAGATCAGTGCATTGTGGAGACAAAAAGCCACCCACCCCGCTTTAGAAGCCCTGCCAGAAGGAGAAAACGTGAGCCATCCCTGGCGGCCCGCCGGGCAGATTTCCGCCCCGGTCCCAAAGCAGGATGTGCAGAGTGCAGGGGACAGTGACGCCACCGCGCTGCTCTGCCCTGCTGCTTACGAGGGTCCCAGCCCTGTGACACGCAGCTCGCCTCGTCCTACGCAGGCAGAAAGGAAGAGCCCTTGGCTTTGATCTCCAGGCAAGAAGTGGGGGCTCAGCCGTAAAAAAAAAGGAAATAACTCTCTGCACACACGCTGTTGGTGCAAAACATGAGCCTCTCCTGCCAAGGCAGAGACCCGGAGCAGCTCTCCTGGAGCTGGGGATCCCACCCCAGCTGGGATACTCAGGCTGGGTGCTGCTCGATTCCTACTGAGGTTTATGGTGGGGCTTTTCCCCTCTGTTTTCTCCTTTACATTGAGAAAATGGCCTGACAAAGGGAAGCACCTTTCCTTCCTTGCCAGTAACACAGAAGTTGACCTTGTCAGCTGACAGCTGAATTACCTGTGGCGACAAAGGGCAAATGATCAGCGAGGTGTGTTTCTGATAAAAGCAGGAGTTCAGTAACACCGTGATTGCTCTGTAAAATCAGGACATACTTTCACACGCTTAACCCATTCGATAAGCTGCAAGGGCTGCAGGCTGGGAACAGTTTGCTTGGTTTGTTTTAACGGTTGACTCATTAGCAGCTCGACCAGATTTGTCTGTTCTCTACATTTGGAATAAAAAGCTGAGGTGGGAACACCTTCTCTTTCGCAGTCCCAGGGTGATGAACTGCAGCTCTCACCAGCACCTCGGCAATGCCAGAGCTATATTTACAAGCACAGTAATATTATTCAAGATACAATACAAGAACACAAGAACTTTATTTACAGTTCACAACCTTGAGGTGCCTGCACAGAATCACACAAAGTTAATGGGTTGGAAGGGAACTTAAAGCCCATCCAGTTCCACCCCCTGCCATGAGCAGGGACACCTTCCAGTAGACCAGGTTGCTCAAGGCCTTATCCAGCCTGGCCAGGAACACTTCCAGGGTTGGGGCATCCACAGCTGTCCTAATTTTACTCCAGAATCCTAATTTTAGCCTGCTTTGAGCAGGCCTGTGATTGCCCAGCTGCACAGGGATGTGCACATCCCTCACTCCTGCCCGTTCCCCCCTGTCACCACTGCACCGTCCCCTCCTCACCCTGTCCCCCACCCTAGTGCCCCATGTCCCACACTCTGTGGTGAGAGGGGCCCTGTCCTTCTCCCTGTGCCCTCCTGCAGCCCTGGCCCTATCAGCACCCCCAGGCCCATGACCTCCTCCCTGTGCCTTATCCCCTGTCCCCTATCTCTATCCCCTGTCCCTGGGCACTTGCTCCCTGTCCCCGTCTCTATCCCCACCGCAGGCCCCATCCCCGCCTTTGGTCCACGTCCCACGTCCCCAGGCGCTGCTCCCCACTCTCCAGCCCCAAAGCACCATCCTCTGTCCCGCTGTTCCCTCTCCCCGTCCCTGTCCTCCATGTCTCCATTCACCATGTCTGTGCCCTGTCCCCCATCCTCTGCCCCTGCACGCTCGCCCTCCACCATCCTGTCCCCCGCCCCCGTCTCATCCCCACTGCCTCTCCCTGCCGCCACTGCTCCTCCTGTCCCCCCGCCCCCGTCTCATCCCCACTGCCTCTCCCTGCCGCCACTGCTCCTCCTGTCCCCCCGCCCCCGTCTCATCCCCACTGCCTCTCCCTGTCGCCACTGCTCCTCCTGTCCCCACGGCCCGGGCAGCCCGTCCCCGCCGCCTGCCCACATCACTCTGCCTGTCCCTATCCTCGCCTCCCGCTTCCGTCCCCGCCTCTTGCTCCTACCCCCGCCTCCTGTCCCCGTCCCCGCCTCCTGTCCCCGTCCCCGCTGCTTTGCCGCCTCCCCATCTCCGCTGCCTGTCTCTGTGCCGCGGCCTGTGCCCGTGTCCCCATCCCCATCCCCATCCCCATCCCCATCCCCATCCCCGTCCCCATCCCCATCCCCATCCCCTGCCCGCCGGCCCGGTTCGCTGCGGTGCGCTCGCCCCGCCCGGCGTTCCCGGCGGCCGGGGCGGTGTTCCGGCGGTGTCCCGGCGCTGTTCCCGGCGCTGTTCCCGGCGGTGTCCCGGCGCTGTCCCGGCGCTGTCCCCGCCATGTCGCGGCCGGCGGTGCGGGTGCTGCGGCTGGGCGCGGTGCCGTACGCGGAGGCGCTGCGGGTGCAGGAGCGCTGCGTGGCGGCGGCGCGGGCGGCGCGGGGCCCGGCGGGGCCGGCGGGGCCGGGCCCGGGCACGGCGGGGGCCGAGAGCGTGGTGCTGAGCGAGCCGGCGCGGCCCGTCTACACCTGGGGGCTGCGGGGCGCGCCGGGCGCGGCGGCGGCCGCGGCGCTGCGGGCGCGGGGCGCGGCGCTGGTGGCGGCGCGGCGCGGCGGCCACATCACCTTCCACGGCCCCGGGCAGCTCCTGGCCTTCCCCGTGCTCGACCTGCGCCGCCGCCGCCTCCCGCTCCGCGCCTACGTGGCCGGGCTGGAGGAGCTGGTGCTGCGGCTGTGCCGCCGCCTCGGGCTGGGCGCGGCCCGCGCCCTCCCGCCGCCCTTCACCGGGGTCTGGATGGGCGACAGCAAACTCTGTGCCATCGGTGAGCGGGGACGGCCCCGGGGGCGCGTGTGTGTGTCCGGAGCCAGGCCCGGAGAGCTGCGGCTGTTCCACCTGCGGAACAGAAGCTCCAGGGAGAGCTCCGAGCCCCTTGCAGGGCCTGAAGGGGCTCCAGGAGAGCTGGAGAGGGGCTGGGGACAAGGGGGAACGGCTTCCCACTGCCAGAGGGCAGGGTTAGACGGGATATTGGAAAGAAACTCTTCTCTGTGAGGTTGGGGAGGCCCTGTCACAGGTTGGCCAGAAAGGCTGTGGCTGCCCCATCCCTGGAAGTGCTCGAGGCCAGGTTGGACGGGGTTTGGAGCAACCTGGGATAGTGGGAGGCGTCCCTGCCCGTGGAATATCTCCCAACCCAAGCCCTCCTGTGATTCCATGTGCCTCAGGCGGGGCACAGTGGCAGAGCCCTGGAACCCTGCTGTGGAGCTGTAGGCACCGGGGAGGGTGGGTGTGCCCCGGGGAGCATGCAGGGTGGGATTTGCGTCCAGGAGGAAGGGGCAGCACAGTTCTGAGCCCCTGCTGACCCTGGTGGTGGTGCTGACGGGTGGGTGCTCCTGGCCCCTGCAGGTGTGCACTGCGGGAACCACATCACCTCGCACGGGCTGGCGCTGAACTGCTGCACCGACCTCACCTGGTTCGAGCACATCGTCCCCTGCGGGCTGGAGGGGAAGGGGGTCACCTCGCTGAGCCACGAGCTGGGCCAGCACGTCGCCGTCAGCCACGTCCTCGAGCCTTTCCTCGACTCCTTCCAGGAGGTGTTTGACTGCACTTTGGTCTCTCCAGAAGAGCCCGGGGATTAGGGTTGTGGTGGTGCCTTGGCCGGGCGCTCTGGCAAAGCCGCGGCGCAGCCCCGGGGGTCTCTGTCGTGAGACAAGTTCTCGTGCCTTTGCCTGTGGACCGTGAGTGGACAGTGGCACAGGGTTTCAGAATGCTGCTCGAACATCCACACCTCTCCTGGGGCTGTTCTCTCCAGCCCTGTGAGTCTCCATCCCTCGGCTGAGACCTCCGCGGGTACCACATCCCCCATCACTCGCTGGGGAAGTACCCAAACAGGTGCTTTTGTGGGGTGTTTTCTGCCTTTTGCCCCACAAAAATTAAAGACTTGTGTGAAGGCTCATCAACTCACATGAATTCATGTGGGTCGAGCATCCTTCCCTCGCTGATGGGTACAAAGAGGCACATTTTATATATAAAGAGACTTACTGGGAACTTGGACTGCTGATCCTCTTCTCATTTATTTACCCCGAGACTTTATCAGTGACAGCCTTTTTCTCACCCTGAGCCCAGGGAACTCCTCACATGGCAAAGATCCTGGCGTCAGGGAGGGTGGAAGATGGCTGCAAAGGCTGGTTAAAAGGCCATGGATGCAGTGGAAAAGCGGGAAGAGGAGGGAAGGGGCTCGGGGTTCACGAGGAGAGAAGCCACGGCTGTTGTGGATCCTGTGGGACCAGGCTGCATCCTGGCAGCAGGGTGAAGGAGACCTGCTCCCACTGGGCCTGGTGGAGGTGCTGGAGGAGGTGTTGGCTGTCAGCTCTTCTGAAATCGCTGTCGCAGCTGCAGCATCATAAGCTGATTTAATGGACGGGTGTTTCCAGGGGAGAGAAGTCAGCCTGAGGCTGAAGTACCCACACCCTTCTCCTGACCCCCACCCACAGCCCCTGACTGCTGTTCTGGGCCTTCTCCCTGCCCCACAAGCTTCGGGGTTTCTCTGCTGCTGCACAGCCCTGGCAGCTCCCTGTGAGCCACCCGTGGGTGCCCAGTGGGGCTGGAAGCGGGGGAAATGCCATTCGATGGAGCAGGCTGAGCTCCAGGAGAGAAGGGTGAGCAGGAGGAACATGCCCAGGCAGGCTCTGTGCCGGTGTGAGGGCTCGGGGGCAGCCGTGCCGGACGAGGAGGGACAGGAAAGCGTGTGCGGGGGAAGGCAGAGCCCCGCTCCCCGCCCCACAACGCGCCGGTGTCCGGCCGGGCCCGGGGCCGCGGGGCTGGGGACAGGCTGGTGGCCCGCGGCGGGGCTGGGGACAGGCTGGTGGCCCGCGGCGGGGCTGGGTGGCTGCGGCAGGTGGCTCTGCCCCGGGAAGGGGAGGAGGCTGGCGGCGCTCCCAGCCCGGCCGGCATCCCTCCCCGGCGGCAGCGATGCTCAGTCCCGGCTCAGCCTGGCAGCAGCGCAGGCAGGGAGGGCACACGAGGTGAGTGCGAGCCCCGAGCCTCCCTTCCCACGCCCCATGCCCCGCTCCTCTCCTTGTCCTTTCACCCCCACTAAGGTGGGGGCCCCCAGGTCGTACCCCGTCTGTGGGTCCCCTCCCGGGGTAAACCCAGAGCTTGCCCCAAACCTCCCAAATTCAGCCTACTTCTCTTAAGTCAGGAAGGCAGCCAGATCCGACCTCATCCCCGTGGGCTCGTGGCTGCTCAGCCCCCTCCTCCTCCTCCTCTTCCTCCTCGCAGCTGGGGGCTCATCCTGGGAGGTGCACCCCGAGTTAAGGGTGACCCATTTGGGAGGGGGATCAGCTGCCTCTGCACGGGGCAGAGCTGCTGGTGCAGCGGGCAAGGGGTGCCTGGGAGCTGGTGGGGGACAGGGTGGATACCTGCAGATGGCATGTCCCAAAGGATGGCACACGTGGGGGACGGTGTCCCAGTGTCCCTTCCTGGCTGTGCCTTCTCCAGGGCCCCAGCAAGCTGTGAAGGTGCACAGGGGAGCCCGGGGGGGCTGGCAGAAGGGCACCATGCCAAAGGAGGGATGGCAGGTCAGAGGGGGTCTGGCAGCCAAAGGAAAGGAAATCCCCAGGAAGGTTTAGGGCAGCAACCCCTCAAGATGGGTTCACAGTGATTTGCAGGGGGCTGTGCCAGCTCTGCACCCTGCAGGGGTGCAGGATATGTGTCCACCTCCCCACACATCCCTGGGGAAAGTAAACTTTGAAGCCAGCCCTCCTGGTTCCTTTGGGACAGCTGGGTCTCGACACTGTCCCCAGCCCTGGGGAGGAGAGAGGCAGGCAGCTGCCCCAGAGCCCTGGGAGCTTTATTCCCTCTGTGGAAGGACTGAAATGTAGGGAGAAGGCTGCTGGGAGTGCTAAAGGTTTGGCCACCCAGTTTTGTGGCAGAGGAGGACCAGTTTGGGGTCATTGTTGGGTCCTGAAAACACCTCCACTGTGAGGGCAGCTCTGTGAGATCCCAGGAACACCTCCACTGTGAGGGCAGCTCTGTGAGATCCCAGGAACACCTCCACTGTGAGGGCAGCTCTGTGAGGTGTTGGGAACACCTCCACTGTGAGGGCAGCTCTGTGAGGTGTTGGGAACACCTCCACTGTGAGGGCAGCTCTGTGAGATCCAGGGAACACCTCCACTGTGAGGGCAGCTCTGTGAGATCCAGGGAACACCTCCACTGTGAGGGCAGCTCTGTGAGATCCAGGGAACACCTCCACTGTGAGGGCAGCTCTGTGAGATCCGGGGAACACCTCCACTGTGAGGGCAGCTCTGTGAGGTCCAGGGAACACCTCCACTGTGAGGGCAGCTCTGTGAGATCCGGGGAACACCTCCACTGTGAGGGCAGCTCTGTGAGATCCGGGGAACACCTCCACTGTGAGGGCAGCTCTGTGAGGTGTTGGGAACACCTCCACTGTGAGGGCAGCTCTGTGAGATCCAGGGAACACCTCCACTGTGAGGGCAGCTCTGTGAGGTCCAGGGAACACCTCCACTGTGAGGGCAGCTCTGTGAGGTGTTGGGAACACCTCCACTGTGAGGGCAGCTCTGTGAGGTCCAGGGAACACCTCCACTGTGAGTGCAGCTCTGTGAGATCCAGGGAACACCTCCACTGTGAGGGCAGCTCTGTGAGATCCCAGGAACACCTCCACTGTGAGGGCAGCTCTGTGAGGTGTTGGGAACACCTCCAGTGTGAGGGCAGCTCTGTGAGGTCCAGGGAACACCTCCACTGTGAGGGCAGCTCTGTGAGGTGTTGGGAACACCTCCACTGTGAGGGCAGCTCTGTGAGATCCAGGGAACACCTCCACTGTGAGGGCAGCTCTGTGAGATCCCAGGAACACCTCCACTGTGAGGGCAGCTCTGTGAGATCCCAGGAACACCTCCACTGTGAGGGCAGCTCTGTGAGGTGTTGGGAACACCTCCACTGTGAGGGCAGCTCTGTGAGGTGTTGGGAACACCTCCACTGTGAGGGCAGCTCTGTGAGGTGTTGGGAACACCTCCACTGTGAGGGCAGCTCTGTGAGATCCAGGGAACACCTCCACTGTGAGGGCAGCTCTGTGAGATCCCAGGAACACCTCCACTGTGAGGGCAGCTCTGTGAGATCCCAGGAACACCTCCACTGTGAGGACAGCCTCTTCTGAGTCTCCCTGTCCTTCCCCACAGCCTGTTGGGGACATGGAGGAGAACAACCGGACGGAGACTTGGCACCCGAGCCTGCGGGCAGTGCTGAGCGCCCTGAACCAGACGCTGCAGGGGGCCCTGGCCTGCCCCGGGCAGCCCCCGGCCGGCGCTGCGGGGGCCGCGCGCGCCGGCCCCGCCGGCCGCCACGACAACGCCTACATGTACATCCTCTTCGTCATGACGCTCTTCGCCGCCACCGTGGGCAGCCTCATCCTGGGCTACACCCGCTCCCGCAAGGTGGACAAGCGCAGTGACCCCTACCACATCTACATCAAGAACAGGGTCTCCATGATCTGAGCTGAGCCCGCACCTTGTCCCCGGGGAGCCGCTGGCCTTGGGGCCACCTTGCTGTGCACGTCCCGCTCGCCGTGGGATGGGACGGTGCTGCTGGCCCCAAAGCCGCTGGGAACCCCCTAAAGCTGCTGAGAACCTCCCAAAGCTGCTGGGAACCCCCACCGTGGACAAGCCCAGTCCTGGTGTGAGCGATGCTGGGATGTCCTGGCTGGCAGGAGCTGGAAGAATGTGACCTTCAAGCAGACCCTGGTCCTGCAGACCCACCTCGGCACCAGCATGGGCATGGGGATGGCAGGGGCAGCTCCTTTCTCACCGTGGCCGTGGGGGCTGGCAGGAGCCTTCAAGGAGAGTGTTTCTCCATTTCCCTATTCAGATCCTCTCTGGGCTCCCAGCAGCTGTGACTGGTTCACGGGTTTTTCTGGTGCTGAAACCCTGTAATGTTTGAGCTGGGCTGGGCCCTGCTTTTCTGGCAGGGAATTAAAAGAGGTGGTGGGTTCCAGAGGACTTGTGTTTGCTTCTCCTCCGAGCAAAGTTGGTGTTTGGGGCAATCCATGGGGCACAGCTCTGTGCCAGAGCCCAGGGGATGCCGGAAGGGCTAAACCTGCTGCCTGTGTGCTGCCAAGGTGGACTCAAGGGCAGCCCTTTGGTGGCATCACAACCCCTAGGATGGGACACCCCGCATTCCCAGTGGGGTGTTTGTTTTGTCCCCGTATTCCCAGCAGGATGTTTTGTCCCCACATTCCCAGCAGGATGCTTTGCCCACATTCCCAGCAGGATGTTTTGTCCCCACATTCCCAGCAGGATGCTTTGTCCCCACATTCCCAGCAGGATGTTTTGTCCCCACATTCCCAGTGGAGTGTTTTGTCCCCACATTCCCAGCAGGATGCTTTGCCCCCACATTCCCAGCAGGATGCTTTGCCCCCACATTCCCAGCGGGATCCCTTGTCCCCGTTGCTGTCCGGGCAGCGCTGCCGGAGCCGTGGGCACGCTGCACTGTGAGTGTGGCCCGAGCTGGCCGGAGGTGTGTAGCTCCAAGCATCTCCCAAGGTCTCTCCGGGCTCCGGATGGCGATGCCGGAGTCTTTCCTGCTTCCTTCCTGCTGTCAGCTGCAGCTTTGGCCTTTTGTACCGCAGGTCCCAAATGTGTTTTCCATGGGGTGAGGGCGCAGCGGTGGACGGGAAGGGGATGTTCTTGGGTCCTGCTGGCCTCCTTGGCTTTGACTCCGCTATTAAGCTGGCCGGGTTTGGACCTGGCCTGTGGGGTGGCCAGTGTCCAGGACAGTAAATGTCCCTGTCCTTCAAAACAGGCTGTGGGGCAGCGCCAGTGACCCAGCGTCTCGCACGTCTTAACCTGTTCGTAATGGCATAATGAATGTCTTTAATTGCAGCTAGATTAGCTGGCCCATAGGGGCCTTTCCGCCTGCATTCCAAGGTTAAACAGAGTTGCAATCCTGAGCCCAAACAGTGACGCCAAACCCTAATCCAAAAAATAATAGTGGATGTGAGTATGTTTGGGGTAGGGCTGGAAACCTTGGCACCGGAGGCACCGGGACGGCAGCAGCTTAGCGACCGGTTCCTGATTTGCCATGCCCTTGGCTTGGGCACAAAACCTGGAGCAGGGGGGTCTGGGCAGCCCACTTTGGGGCTGATCCCACTGGGATTCCTGAGCCAGGCAGGGCGCTCTGGGGCGCAGGTGTCCTCCGGCACCTGGCCCCAGCGGGAAGCAGCTCGAGAGGCTTTGCTCTGTTTATCTTGCACCTGCAGCGCTAGGAAAGGAAAATAAACCCTTTATCTGCAAATAAATCAGGGGAGTCGGGCCAGGTGGGGACAGAGACACACACCGTGCTGATCCTTTTCCCTCCGCCTCGCCGGGGTTTGTCCTCCTCTGACGCCAGCCCCTCCAGCGGGGTGAGCCGTGGAGCAGCCAGGGCCAGGATGTGGGACCCTGTGATGGGACAGGGGCTGGATGGTGAGTATGGTACCCCCAAATCCCCTCAGTGACGTGGGATTCTTGCTTTTCCCACTTTTGGGGGAGAGGGATGAATCTGGTGACTCCGGAATCTCTTCTGATGCTGTGACCCAAGGGGAAAAACCCCGCTGAAGGACAGTATGTCATAAAATTTTTGGAATAAAAAAAACCACACTGCTCTTCCCTAATCCAGAAGATTCTGAGGGTGAAAATCCCTCCTGCAAGACACAGCTTCTGCAGCAATGGTTACCCACCCACCATCCATTGGCAGCTCCACTGTCCATCCATCCCTGCCGGTAAATGCGGAGCAGAGCCTGCGGCGGAGCAGGGCAGGGCAGGGCAGGGCAGGGCAGGGCAGGGCTGGGCAGGGCTGGGGGGACGCCCCGGGCGCCCCCACTCCGGAGTCGCCGGCTGGATGCCACCAGGCTGGGTGACAAGATGTCAGTGCCACCTTGTGGCAGCTGCCTCAGGGTCCCGGTGTCACACGGCCGTGACAGCCCGGCACCCCTGGGGGGAGAGCAGGGACTTGTACCCACGGGTCCTCTGGCTCCTGTCGCCTGTCCTTGTCCCCTTGGCACCCACAGCTCCAGCCTGGCTGGTGTCCCCATGGGATCCGTGTCTCTGGGCTGTCTGGGTGTCCCCATGGCACCCACAGCTCCAGCCTGGCTGGTGTCCCCGTGGGATCCATGGTCTGATCAAACATCCTCAGCAGTGGATTGTGCTGGGCTGCTCCGAGGGACACAGAAACAGGGATATATGAGGGAAGGATGGACTTGGGAGCCAAGGGAAGGATTTTGCAGCTATTTGGATGCTTGTCCCAGAGCTCCGAGATTCCTCCTCGAGCCCATGGGTTCTGGCCTCACTCCCTGGACTGCAGCCCCAGGAGCAGACGATTCCTGGGTCACACTCACAAAGCTTTTGTTAACAGCAAGGAGATGCCCTCAGAACACACAGAGAGGAGCTGGGAGTGTGTCGGTCTTGGCTGAATCCCTAAATCCAACTGAGCAAATTGTAGCTGATTACATTTGGGCTTTAAGCAATGCAGCTAGGGAAAAAAAAAAAAATAAAAGGCTCCGGGGAGGCTAATTTATTTAACACTTTTTTTTTGTTGGCACACAGCAATGGATCACGGGTGAGACAGTGCCTGGTATCTGGGAAAGGATATCAAAATGTGTGGGAAGCTGGGGCTGACCTTGGCTTAGCAGATGACTGGTTGGACTGTTGGAGCACAGGAACCGCAGGAGCCCGTTCCTGGGGCTGCTTTGATGCCGGGCATTTCGATAAGGAATGCATGAGGTGAAATGATAGCGCCTCAGGGTGAGAGGGCGACTGCTATCAGTGAATGCTGAGCTGCCAGCACGGCTGCCTCGGGTCATACTGCTTTGGAAGGGCTGGCCCAGCCTGCCTGAGCACGGGGAAGCTGTGTTCCCGGGGAGCTGCTCCTCCAGCAGAGCTGGCCGTGCTCTGTGGGACTGCTGCCTTCTGCGGGGAGCGGGGGAAGAGCTGCTCTGCCCTCAGGAGTGCTGAGCCAGGCTCTCATCTCCAGTGCTGCTGTGCAGCCTGAGGGACAGAGGGGTCACGGTGGGGAAAGCTGATTTGGGAAATCCAGAAATTTGGGGAATCCAGGAATGGTGAAGGGAGGTGCTCCTGCCCTCTCTTTTTGACCAGAGCAGAGGTTTTTCCAGTGGCTCTGAGCTGCGGGTTACAAACTGCTTTTAAAGCATATTTAGGGTGTTATGCTCCTCAGGAGGCTAAGGAGCGTGCTACCAGTGCCAGAGGGTGTGGGATCAGGCCTTCCCAAAGCTGACATCATGAAGCATTGAGCCAGGGACAGTTGCAGAACTTCCAAAACCATCTCCTAATGCCAGTAGTCCCTGTTGCATCCTTCCCACCTGTTGCTGTGGGACACGATCAATGAGACACGGACTCACGGTTTAGAAGGCTGAAGCTCTGAAAAGGGGCTGGTTTATTTTTAGAACTGATTTTTATACTATTTTACAATGTGCCCACCTAAGAGGTGGGATCTCTGGACCCATTGGATACACCAAGGGTCAACAAGCAAAGTCTCTCTTCAGAAGAGGGAAAAGTGAAAAACAAGATAGTTTACATAGAGTGACCTTATTTACTGACTCTGATCCCTGAGAAAGAGTTTAAGAAAAATGCAAACATAAAAAACAGTGACTACACCCACCTGCCAGCCTGTGCTCTGTGCCCCTGCTCTGCCTGCAGAGCGCCTGTGCTCCTTCAGGACAGAGCCCTTCTCCTGCTGTGCCCCCGGATCTGCCCAAACCCGGCATTCCAGCCCAAAAAGGCACCCGTGCCCCTGGCCTGCGGTGGCAGCTCGGCGGGGATGTCCTCGCTCCTGCCTGGAGCACTGCACTGCCTTGCTGACAACCCACGGCTCTGGGAGGGCAGGCAAGGCTGGGAGTTGCTGTGTCATTGCCAGGTAACCCAAGAGGCCCGGGAGAACAAACAGGGTGTTCAGGAGACATCAATAATAAACCAAAACTCGTGCCCCAGAGCCAGGGCGTGCACAGTGCTGAGAGGCTCAGCCACGGGCTGCAGGAATACACTGGGGTCACCCACACAACCCCGGCTCTCTGCAGCAAGTGGGAGTGGAAAAGCATCCTGGAATGCCACGGGAGCTCCGGGCTCTTTGTACGCGATGGAACTGCAGATTGCCATGGAAACGCTGCTCCGGCCGGCCTCCACCCCGGGCTCCCTGGGAGGCCCCTGTGAGATCATGGGGCTGGTCCCATGGATTTGGGCTGTGGAACCAGATCCCTGAGGATGCTAACGGGATGGGAGAGATGTTTTAAATTCTGATGTCTGCCTTAGCCCTTCTTGTGGGCTGATCCCCAGTGTGGGCAGCAGGGCAGGGGGGTTCTGCCCCTGAGCTCAGGTGAGACCCCACCTGCAGAGCTGCCTCAGCCCGGGGCCAGCAGCAGCACCTGGAGCTGCTGGAGAATCCAGAGGAGGCAGCAGGATGATCAGAGGGATGGAGCCCCTCTGCTGTGAGAGAAGGCTGAGGGAATTTGAGATTGTTTAGCCCAGACTAGAGAAGCTCCAGGGTGACCTAATTGTGGCCTTCCAGTACCTGAAGGGAACCTACGAGAAGGACAGAGAGACTTTTTACAAGAGTTCCAGGAGAAGTCTGTCTCAAACCGACAGAGAACTGACTTAGAAATTAGAATAATTAGAAATCAGGAGGAAATTCTTTGCTCAGAGAAGCCGCCCCTGGATCCCTGGCAGTGTCCAAGGCCAGGCCCTGAGCAGCCTGCCGTAGTGGGAGGTGTCCCTGCCCACGGCAGGGCTGGGGCTGGAGCTGCTCTGGTCCCAAGGGCAGCCCCTGGGTTTCCTGCTGGCAGGCCGAGAGCAGGGCTGCCCTGGCTGCAGGAGCAGTGTCTGCACCGTGGCTGTGGGGGCTCACGCTCCCTCTGGCCCGGGAGCAGCCCTTCCCTCCCTGCCACGGGCCCTGGCAGCTCCCAGCACACGAGCTGCCAGCAGCCTGGCAGCCTTCTCCTGCTGCCAGCCTGGCTGCTGTCCATGCTGGCAGCCTGGCCTCTCCTCTCCTCTCCTGGCTCGGGGTCCCTGGGCTGTTTGCTGCTGCTCCCTTCACCCTGCGCGTGCTGCGCCAGTCGGGCGGAACAGGCCTGAGGGCAGAAACATGGAAACCTTGGCTTTCCTGCACTGGCAGAGTACTGCCCCTGTTCTGGCTTTTTCCCCAGGACCCTGAGGACTGGGAATTTTGTTGCTAGCAGCAGGTGAGCAGAGGTGTTTGTGCTGGCCCTGCAGGCCCCCCAGGAGAGCCCTGCTGTGCGGGGCCTCCAACACTCCAGGCGTGCCAGCAGATGGGACTGGCTTTAGCTCCCCTGGAACAATAATCAGCTTTAACAATTCTTCTGGAGGCTGATTGACCCTCAAACACACTGGACTTAGTTGTCATTTCCCACGAGGTCAGTGTTTTCTGCAGGAAATGTCCATCAGCACTGTTATCTTTTTCCATGATTGCCCTGCTCTGGTGCTGCTCAGCCTGCCTGGCATCTGCCACTGGGAGCCTTCCAGCTCGATATCCAAAGCCTTCTCACAGGGAAACAGTGGGGAACTAATCATCACTTCCCAATGTGGGGTGCACTGGTGAGGTCCTGGGAGGCATGGAACTGCTCTGTGCTGCAGTTATTCCTGCAAAGGAAATAACTTTTATCCTCCATGAGACTATTTTGTCCTTCAGGGGAATAATCATGGAAGAGCACTGACACCAGAGAGAGGGATAATTCTCCAATCTTTCATCCGGTTTTGGGGGAAACCCAAGGTTTTATGGGCTGGAGCTCCTGTTATCCTGGGCTCTGGCCTTCCCTTCCTGAAGACAAAACACAAAGGGGGAGATAAGAGTAGCAAAAGCATGCAAAACACTGAGCTCTGGAGAAATGTGCCAGGGACGTGGTTCTGATCAGACTTCTGGGCTCGGGCTGGCATCAGCACTGCTGCAAATGCTGCCAGATGTACAAGAAGGAATGATTACATCCCATTTCCTCACTTTATCAGTGTCCAGGCTCTTCTCCTTCTCTGTTCCACCAACAGGGATAGAAGAGGACTTCGGAGCGCCCTCACCTCTGGTGACTTCCTCCTTATCTTTATCTTCTGTTGACTTCAATCAGTAATTCACTGTAACAGACCAATCAAAAGGTTTATCTCCCCACACCCAGCCAGACTCTGGACCGGAGGGTTTGTTCATGTGTGAGCCAAACTTTCCTATGATTCCCCTCTCCATGTACAGTGTTCAACACTCTGCTGCCCTGTGGGGTGTCCCCAAGCACCTCCTGTGTAGCACTCCCACAGCCTCTGCCCATCTTCCCAAAGCCTCCCATCCTCACCTGCAGAGCTGCCTCCAGCCCTGGGGTCCCAGCACCGGAGGGACACGGAGCTGCTGGAGCCCTGGAGCTGCTCCAGGGCTGGAGCCCCTCTGCTCTGGGGCCAGGCTGGCAGAGCTGGGGGTGCTCACCTGGAGAGGAGAAGGCTCCAGGGAGAGCTCAGAGCCCCTGGCAGGGCCTGAAGGGGCTCCAGGAGAGCTGGAGAGGGGCTGGGGACAAGGGCTGGAGGGACAGGACACAGGGAATGGCTGCCAGTGCCAGAGGGCAAAGTTGGGTGGGATACTGGGAAGGAATTCCTGGCTGTGAGGGTGGCGAGGCCCTGGCACAGGGTGCCCAGAGATGCTGTGGCTGCCCCTGGATCCCTGGCAGTGTCCAAGGCCAGGCTGGATAGGGCTTGGAGCAACCTGGGACAGTGGAAGGCATCCCTGCCCATGGCAGGGGGTGGGAATGAAATAAGATTTAAGGTCTTTTTCAACCGAAACCATCTGTGATTCCATGATTCTATGCCTCTGCAGTGCCTGCTGTCACTATGGCAACTGCTGCGGGGACGTGGGGTGGGGTGGGGATGCTCTGTGGGACTGGGATGCTGTATGGGATTGGGATGATCTGTGGAGAGGGATGTTCTGGTCGGATGAGGATGCTGAGCAGGATGAGGATGCTCAGCAGGATGTGGTCACTCCGAGCCTGCTGCTCAGGGCCAGGCAATCCAATTAGCGCCGATGCAGCCAGGGGAGGGTTGTGATTCTCCTCCGAATGGCTTTGGAATTGCCATCTGGAAACGCTTCTGAGCAAGCAGCTCATCTCCCTGGGCAGCGCCGTGTCCATTACCCTCTCGGAGGGACCATAGGATGCCGTGGGCAGCCCGAGGGGCTGCGAAGGGCTGTAGCCTTCCCTCGGATCCATCCCGCAGGCGGCGGACAGTTCCCGTTAGTGCGGGGTAGGGGACACACGGGACATTGTTTTTCACATCGCGGAGGAAGCGGGACTCGAACCCCCGGCCCCTCAGCCCTGTCCGGCTGCCTGGGGCGGCGGCGCGCCGCGACGGCTGCTGGGAGTTGTAGTTTCTCCCTGCCTGCTGTCCCGGCCCTTCCTGGCCCCAGGGACTACACTTCCCGTCATGCCCCGCGGAGGGGCGAGGCGGGGCGGTGGCTCGGGGCGGGCCCGGTGAGGAGGAGGCGGCGGCGGCGGCGGCGGCGGCGGCGGCGGCGGGGGCGGTCTCTCCCCGTTAATCGCCGCTAGCAGCGCCGGGCGGGGATAAAAACCGGCCCCGAGGAAACCCGCAGGAGCCCCTCGCCCTCCTCCGCCTCTTGTTCCCTCCCGGGCGATACGCGGTGCGGCGGCGGGCGTGGCGAAGTGAACGAGCGGCGCCGTCTCCGTCTTCATCCTCCTCTTCCTCCTCCTCGCCGCCACCATGGGCGACTGCGGAGCCCCCGGGGACGTGAACTCCAACGTGCTGGTGGCCCGCAGCACCGGGGACGCGCAGCTGGACAAGGCGGTGTGGCAGTGGCTGAGCTGGGACAAGGTGGGCGAGCGGCGGCCGTTCCCCCGGTGCGCCCCGGGCCGCCCCGGCTGCGGCTCCGCTCTGCCCCCGGGCTCCGCTCTCCCTCCCTGCCGCTCGGAACGCAGCCCTGCCTCCGGCAGGTGCTCCTGGGGGATCCATCCCTCAGCTGGGAGGGCAAGGTGCGGCTGTGCCATCCCGGCGCTCACCTGGGCAGGGATGGGGGATGGATGGTGCCATCCCGGCGCTCACCTGGGCAGGGATGGGGGATGGATGGTGTCCGCCCGGCGCTCACCTGGGCAGGGATGGGGGATGGATGGTGCCATCCCGGCGCTCACCTGGGCAGGGATGAGGGATGGATGGTGCCGGCCCGGCGCTCACCTGGGCAGGGATGGGGGATGGATGGTGCCATCCCGGCGCTCACCTGGGCAGGGATGGGGGATGGATGGTGTCCGCCCGGCGCTCACCTGGGCAGGGATGGGGGATGGATGGTGTCCGCCCGGCGCTCACCTGGGCAGGGATGGGGGATGGATGGTGCCATCCCGGCGCTCACCTGGGCAGGGATGGGGGATGGATGCTGCCGGCCCGGCGCTCACCTGGGCAGGGATGGGGGATGGATGGTGTCTGCCCGGCGCTCACCTGGGCAGGGATGGGGGATGGATGCTGCCATCCCGGCGCTCACCTGGGCAGGGATGGGGGATGGATGCTGCCGGCCCGGCGCTCACCTGGGCAGGGATGGGGGATGGATGGTGCCGGCCCGGCGCTCACCTGGGCAGGGATGGGGGATGGATGCTGCCGGCCCGGCGCTCACCTGGGCAGGGATGAGGGATGGATGGTGCCATCCCAGCGCTCACCTGGGCAGGGATGGGGGATGGATGGTGCCGGCCCGGCGCTCACCTGGGCAGGGATGGGGGATGGATGGTGCCATCCCGGCGCTCACCTGGGCAGGGATGGGGGATGGATGGTGCCATCCCGGCACCTGGAGCACCGTGCCCGCCCCTCCTGCTCCCTCCGGCTGGCGGGAGGGGTGGATGGATCGGTAGCTCATTAAAATGCAGCATGTTTTCCTCAGCTGCCTGAATTTAACCCCTCCTCAGGAAAGAAACAGCCAGGTTTCCAGCATTCCCCTTTTCTTTTCAGCACCAACACGCTGTCAGGAGCACTGCAGGCTTGATGAATTCGGATTAAGCCACCCAAACCCGTGATGAGAGTGTGGTATTGGAGGGTGTTTTGCTTGTCCTGTCGTTGAAAGGGTTACTTGGGCTCTTTTGAGGGTTTGTTTTGCAGCTGGTTTGGCCAGGCATCATGGCCTATGCTTTAAAAAAATACCTTGATAATGGAGGAGGGTAAACTACCAGTACACCGGTGGTGTAGGCTTCTGGCTGCTTTCCCTTTTTTTTTTTTTTTTTTTAGGTTTCTCTCTCCTGAGCTCCGTTTGCCTTTATCTTTATTGACTAGGACCGCCAGTGTGTTGGTACTGTTTCCTCTTTAATTTCATCTTGTCAGGATCAAAGCTGCAGGAGCATGCCACCTGATGGCTCCGGAATGAGCTCTCTCCTACTTGGAAACGTGGTCTGTGCTCCCAGCTTTGCAGAAATGCACAGGTGCCATCTGCACCTCCTGCACTCCGAGCTGCTGCTGTGAAAATATCCGGGCATGGTGGCGTGGGGGAGGGAAGGAGTGGAGGAAGGAAATAGCATTCCTGATAACGCGTCTGATAACCCGGCTTGAACTCCAGTGAATATTTTTTTTCTTTGATAACGTCTTGTTAGTGTACTGAAAAGCTCTTGTTGTTTTTATCAGGTTGTCTTGCCTTTCCTAAAAACGTGTAAGGTAAGGGAACTTCCACCGGGGTGGGAGAGACTCAGGTGAAAGCTGGCAGCAGTGAAATGTCCCCATTTCTGGAGCTCCTTCGAGGGCTGTAATGAACCAGTCCAATGCAAGCTGCAGGGCCAGGGTGAGTGTAGTGAGTGTACCTGTTTGCCCTTGCTTCCCCAGGTGACAAACATGACCTTTCCTGTACAGCTGCCTGAACTCGGAGAATTCAGAACTGCATGGAGAGGTTTCCAAGAGAGCTCCTGGGAAATCTGGCAACCCAAATTCGTCTGGAGGAGGAGGACTGGGGGGGCTGCTTGCTGGGGCTGGGGGTGGTTCAGGAAAGGTGAGGAGAAACCAGGAAATGTGGGGTGAGCAGGGATTGTTGGTCCAGTGCCCTCCTATTTCATCACAAGCTGAGGAAGTGGGGCCTTTGCTGCTTATCAAAATTGACCCCCCTTCCCACCCCAGCTTCCTGAGCTGCAGGGAGTTTTGTTGCCTCTGATCAAGGAAAAATCTATGCACTCCGCTCGCAGCTGTGGGAGGCTTTTGTCCTCCAACTTAATTGAGAATTGCTTGCTGTAATTAATTACAGAGAGCTGTGCTCTCTGTCCTTTGTGGTTTGGGCGTTCGTGCTCACCTCGCCTCAAACCCTGGCTGGGTGGAGGAAGCCTGGCTGTGGGATGAGTATCCTGCATTCCTCCCCTTCTCATCAGCATCCTGCATCCTCAGGAATGCTCCTGGCATTCCCCCTCCCCATCATCCCTCCGGAGGTCCTGCTTTGGTCCTTGAGGCTTGGAGGCACAAGGCAGCGCCTTTTGTTTCATCCCCCTTGGTAAAGTATGTGAACAACTAGTCATTGTTCTCCGCTTTCTCCCTTTAATTCCCTTTCATCCACTTCCCAGTTTTCCTGTTACACTTCCACATCTGCCTCGAGTCTCCTGGGGGAGTCTGGCTTGTGAGGAAAGCTGCTGAGCCTTTGTACACACACTGCTCCTGGCTGGGGGTACCTGGGAGAGGCTTTGGCTCTTAAAGGCACTGCTGGAACTTCACGTGGTGGAATTAATTGTCCAGGAGCTGTTTGGGCAGCCCCATTCACTGCCTTCTCCCTTGATTTTACCAATTCATGGGCTCAGTATCATTGTCTCAGATGTAGTGTGGAGTTCTTCCTTGCTGATAAGGTGCTTTTGGAGCATCCCTCGGTGTTCTTCCAATTTTTGAGGCTTTTGAGATGCTTTCCGAGAGGAAATGAGCTTGATATTTGAAGCCAGTGACTTGCTCCAGTGATTTCACTTGCAATATTTTTGCTTATTAAGACTTTTAAATGAATTTTTAAGAATAACATCGGGAAAATGAAGACCACAGAAAAATTAATTGAAACTCAAACCAACTTGAGACTTTGCCCCTTCTTTAAGCTACATATGCAAAGAGTGTGCAAAATAAAAACAAAATTGCTGTGAGTAGTAAATTGCCGGTTTTTTTGACACGGTATTTGCTTTGAAACCTAACTCTGGTGCTAAGTACACGTGGTTAACATGATTGGGTGTGTAAGATCCGTGAGAAATACTCTGTTAATTGCCTTGTCTTTAATTCTCCACTTGTTCCGAGTGCTGAACCCTGATGAGCCACAAAAAAAGTGCCATTCTGCCTCACTAGGCAACTGTGCAGTACCTGGAAAGCTGAAACTTCCATGGAGAATGTATTTTTGTTTGTTTAATAATACTCCAGACCTTGCTGGAGGGTGTTGCAGAGTCTCCTGCAGGCTGTGACCCCAGAGTTCTGATTCTGGCAGTGACTTCTTATAAAGAGTTGGTTTATATATATATATGTATGTGTAAATATGGATAGATATTAGTGTAATAACTTTAGAGGAAAAATAATTACGGAACTACTTTTTTCCTGGTGTTTATGTAAGCACAGAACAATGTTCAGTCTGTCACCCACGCAGCAGCCTGTCTGTCTCTGTCCCAAATGCTTCTGATTTCATTTTTTTTATTTTTTTTTTGTGGCAGGGAAGGCCAAGTTCAAGAGACAAGGTTCTGACAGTCTCGCTTTCCTCCCAGCCTGGCAGTGATGCCAAGCCCTGCTCTCTGAGCTTGAGATGGGTGTGCTGGGGACAGGCTGCTTGGGATGGTGGGGGAAGGCATTGCCTGGGCTCTGCTCCTTCTCCACTCCCCACGGACCCATGGCAAGCCTCAAGGATACTGGGAAATTAGGGATGCCACAGCAATTTACATCTGGAAATGGCCGGGTAGGTGCCTGGGGGCATTCCCGTGGTGTTGGTGGGTGCTGCCGGGTTGGGAATTGGAGGAGGGCAGAGCTGCCACTCAGGGACAGCCCTGGCCAGGCCAGTGCCAGCTCACCCATCCCTTCCCAAACTGCAGCCAGAGCCCCGTCCTGCCGTCCCTCTCCTGCCCCAGCAGGGTGTGTGCAGCTGGCAGGAGGCTCTCCCAGGGCCACTGTCACCTTATCTGCCACCTCCTTGTGCAGCTGGCCCTGGGCAGGAGCTTTTCCCAGCCACAGCTGGGGAGGTGCTGGCTGCTGCCTCTTGATTGTGGCCTTGGCCTGGCCTTGCTGGGCACTGGCAGGCAGGCAGATGTGTGCTGGGCACTGGCAGATGTGTGCTGGGCACTGGCAGATGTGTGCTGGGCACTGGCAGGCAGGCAGATGTGTGCTGGGCACTGGCAGATGTGTGCTGGGCACTGGCAGATGTGTGCTGGGCACTGACAGATGTGTGCTGGGCACTGGCAGGCAGGCAGATGCAGATGTGTGCTGGGCACTGACAGATGTGTGCTGTGCAGGCACCACAGAGGAGGTGGAGATGCATTTCTTAGGTAGGGGACAGTGTAGGTATTGGGTCAGTATCATTTATTTGTTACATGCACAGTTATACCAGGTGTCACAGATTTATTGTGCATATCTGTATCTGTTGGAGAGGTACCATGTATTTATTTATACATGTATTTTTAAGAATTCCTAGTGTTTTAGGAGGGTGATCAAATAAACAAGTGCCTGGAGCTTCCTATGGAGATTTTGGTGCTGATGGTGTGGTTTGAAGGTGTGAATTGGGTTTTTTGGTTGGTTTTTTTTTTTGTGTTTATGGTGGTGTTTTTTTGGTTGGTTGGGGTTTGTTTGTTTGTTGTTTTTGTTTTGGTTTTTTGTTTTTGTGGGGTTTGTTTTTTTGTTTGGGTTTTTTTGGTTAGTTTGGTTTTGTTTTGCAGAGCAAAAAATCTACAAATGTAATGGAATTTCTTGATGGAAAGTTCCTGGTATTGTTAACAAGGTTAGAGGAAAGGTAATCATAAATATTGACGTCCAGCAAACATTTATCAAGGAACAATAGAGTTTGGAGTCAGTGGATATTCCACAGGCAAATGCAAGGCCTTCTCCATCAGTGACTAAGCCTTGGAAAACCATCCCTTTGTGTGGGGCTTTGAAGGGTTTCTCTTCCCTGCTCAGGAGGGATGGTGCTGCTGCTGCTGGGTGCAGTGGCAGGTGCTGGGATCTTCCCTGCTCAGCCTTGAGCTCCCTGCCAGCCCAGAGCATTCCATCATCCCAGGAAGGGCCAGCAGTGCAGAGACTTGGCACCTTGGGGCATTGAATTAAAAGCTGTTTTCACATCATCAGCATCCACGTGCTGCTTGCCTTCAGGTGAGAGCCTGCAGTCCCTGAGCCCTTCACTCTGAGAAGCTGAATTGCCTTTTTTGCAGCATTGGGATGCAGGGTGTGCTAAAGCATTGCTTTCCCGAGGGTTGGCTGCTTTTGTATCAAACAACCTGGTTTATTTCTGCTGAAGATAGGAAGCTTTAGGCAGTTTTGTATCAGTTTGGGGTTTTCTTAAGGATATTAATCATTCAAACACTAGTCTAAAATCTCTAAGGAACTTTTCTTTTTTTGCACTTGGGGAGATGAACCATCACAAAAGCTTCAGAGAGATGATTTGGTTTCCTATCTGCCAAGCAAAGCAGGAAGATCCCTTGGGTTTCTTTCAGGGTTTGCAGTGGGGTTAAGTGCCAGCAGCGGAAGCTGCTCTGGAATTCCCAGGTCAGGTGGCAGATGGTGCTCGGAGCCAGGCTGGCTGTTGCAGGAAGCTGAGCTGGGCCAGAGGGTGTGGAGCTGCAGCCAGGGAGAAAAGGGCAAGCTGGGAAGCATGGGGAGCAACATGGTCAGGAGTGTGGCCTGAGCAAATGAAAATGCTATCCTGGTGCTCTTTTGGCCAACTCATTTTTATTCCTTAGGAAATTAATTAAGTAGCTTCAGTCAAAAATGCTTGTTAATCTTTTCTTGGAATAAATGTTTGTGCTATTTGCTTGACTATTGCCTGAGTTTTACAAAGCTCCATAAACTATGGAATGTGTAATTTCTAGTCTGTTTTTGCAGGGAAGCAATGCAGTGTGTCCTAAAGAGCTGTAGAGGATGCTGAGTAATTTAATAACTGTATTTTAAAGCACAGCCACGCACTAGGATAGTGTGAAATGAGGTTTTCAATACTCTTGCCTTCGACTCTTTTCACATCAGTCATTTGTTTTCTGGTTGGCTGCCTCTGAACAGCTGAGCGAGAAGCTTTCCCTTTTGCAGTTTAATATCTGTTGTGCCCCATTGTTTTGGTTTCTTTCTAGGCCTGTGTTTAGCTGTGTAGGGAGCAATGTCTTGCTTTGGTTGCCAGGCCATCCAGGAGCCTGGACAATAATGGCTTGCCTTTTGTTTTAGAGCACACAGAAACAAAAAGTGATTAAAAATTCACGTGGGCAGTGTTCAGGGTCTGTTATCGAGCTGCAGAAATAATTTCAGCTTTTTCAATGCCTTGTGTTGATTTTTTGTTCCCCCATTAAATTGCACAGCTCCTATCTTTGTGCTTTTCCCAGCCAGTCCCCCCGATGAACCTCCCCCTGTCTGTGTGGAGCATGTTTCCCAGTGCTGCTGGAGCTGGCTGACCTCTGTTCTAAATGTCAGGGGTGCTTCACCCCAGCCCTGCAGATCCCGTCTGCTTTTTTTAACCCTTCCTTGTCACCCTGCTTGAAGCAGCCCCGCTTTCGAGAGGCACTTGTGCCAGCAGGGCTGTGTTTTACACCTCTGCAGTCACTGCAGTTTTTTCCAGCTGTGTAACCACTGCCTCTTAGTCCTTCTCTGCTGTGTGTAGGGTCTGGGAAGTGCCTTGTCCAAACTGGCAGTCAGCAGACAGGCCGGTTTCTTGGTGGCCAGATGAATGCAGTATTAGTTGGAGAACTGTGAGGAACAAATTGTGGAGGTGTGCAACATCCACTTTGTGCACTTGCAGGTTCTCAGCTGTGAATGTGGTGCAGGTTTAGGAGAATCCTGGCTGGACAGAGGGATCAGTCTGGATAAAAATCCAGCCTGCTGCAAAACACCCTGTCCACTGCTGGAGGGGGCTTAGGAACCTGCTCCAGTGCAAGGGTGGGGCGGAATGGGGTGATCTCCGAGGTCCCTTCCAACCCAAACCATCCTGTGACTTCTGTGATTTTACTGTGCCTGTTTCCTGTGGGTGGGGAGGAAGGAAATGCTGCTCTGAAGTTTGGATGTTTGCCTGCCTTCCAGCAGCAAAGATGGGGCACTGCAGTGTCTTATCTGCCCTGGAAAAAGCCCTTCCAAAGTCTGTGCTTCTCAGGCAGAGGAGCTGAAAGGTGTCCTAGAGACCAGACAACCACATCACCGTATCAGTGGCAGCAAGAGCTCTTGGGTCTTTGGTTCACAAGGATAATGTGGGAAGAGGGTGAAGGAAATGAGTTGCAGTGGAGCCAGTGCACACGCGTTTTGTAGGATAGCAGGAATTTGCTGTAGGAATTATTTAAAGCTGATCAGCGTCAGCTCGGCTCCCGATTTCAAGCCCTAAACCTTCATGTTCTTTTTCAGAACCAGAAAACCAAGGAGCAGATTGAGAGCTTGCTGCAGAGCGGGAAGCACAAGGAGCTGCGGGAGCGCCTGTGCTGCCGGCTGACCTTCGGCACGGCCGGCCTGCGCTCGGCCATGGGGGCCGGCTTCTGCTACATCAACGACCTCACCGTCATCCAGTCCACTCAGGTGGGACCCCCGCTCCCCTCGGGGGGCTGGGCAGGCCTGGGGACAGCCTCTGCCCTCAGGGGAGCAGCTGAAACCCCGCAGCCTGCACGCTGCAGCCGCTCGGCAGCCGGCGGTGAGCGTGAGGGGTTCAGTGCTCAGAGGGGTGAGGTGGCTCGGAGAGCTTTGGCTGGGCTGGAATTTGGCCAGCCTGTTACACAGCCCTGCAGCTGGAAGTCTTATGAGCTGCCTAAGAAGAATTTGCAGTATTTGTCAAAAGCAAAACAACAAAAAGAACCCCGAACCAAAAAAGCAAAGCCCCAACCAAACAAGCCTTTCCCTTTGTTTTTAGCACAAGTTGTGAATATCTGTGGACTGAGTATATTACATAAACAGGTTTTGTGCCCACCTCTAGCCTTCACTATTCAGAATAGAATCAGCTGATATATTTGGAACCCTTGTACTTGGAAAATCAAGGAAATGTTTGTTATGAAACTGCATCTTGCCTATTTTTGACAGATACTTTTTATAGAAATGGAGCTTCAGGCATTTGATCAAAGGTGTTTTATTACATGGTTTAGCAAGTGTTTGGTAAAATCTCTCATTTAATACTGTGCACCTTAACTTTTTAGCTGGTTACTCTCTGCAGGCTGATGCTCTAACCTCCCTCAGGAGATGTGACTGAAATAATGCTTTCTGTTGGCCCAGGATGGAGGGATGTGCTTAAAACTTAGAGCTGGCATTTTCCTAAGCTTTTTGACATTGTTGTCTGAGCTGTGCAGCTGGAGCCCACACTCTTGTGGAGAGGCCAAATTCCAATGATGTTTATAGAGGTTTGGTGTTGAAGTGTTGGTTTGAAACCAAACCTTCTCCCTGGCAGTTTTGCTCTGCAGTATCATCTTGGGTCTCACAGAAAGCTTCCTTTAGGTGTCTGACCTGTAAACTGGAATGATGCTTCCTTCCCTTCTGCCCTTCCTGATCCTTCCTGATTCCTGCTGTGTGCCAGCCTCCTCTGCCAGAAGTGCATGGACAGGTCCAGGTGGGCTCTGTGGATGCAGTGGGAGCAGAAAGGAGAATTGAGAAAAGGGGGTTTCAAAGTCAGGGGTTTGTTGGCAGCGGCAGAGTTGTCGAAAGCAGCTGAGCTGCTTTGAACAAGCCCTCTGTTCTTGGAAGCACAGGAGGTTTCTGGGATTTATT
Source organism: Phylloscopus collybita (assembly GCA_027886175.1). NCBI lineage: Eukaryota > Metazoa > Chordata > Aves > Passeriformes > Phylloscopidae > Phylloscopus > Phylloscopus collybita. The sequence goes on from JAJNNQ010000024.1 coordinate 649,954, forward strand.
ACCCTGCTCTTGGGGCTGGAGGTGCTGGCCCTTGCCTGCTCCCTTTGTGTGGTTCAGGCTGGCAGAGCGTGACCCAGCATGGGTCTGCTGGCTCAGCCACACTCCTGGCAGAAAGGAAAAGTTCCCTTTTGCTCGGCAGGGAATGTGCTGGCAGGCTCAGTTTCATGGGCATTGCTGGTTTTTGAGAGTTACAAACTGGGGGTGTGTGCGTCTGCTCCCTCGGCACAGCTGCTATTTTTAGGTGTTTATTAAAGCTGTGCATCAAGCTGGGAAAAGCAGGCTCTGGGAAATGGATTAGAACTTGTTTTGAAGTAAACTGCAGCAGATTTAATCTTTGTTGGAGCACTCTTGTTTCAGGAGCTGAGGCAGGAACGGTTCTGCTGAGCCTGGTCTGAGCATGGGCAGCCCTGGCTCTCTGGACTTGTCCTTACCTGGACAGGAATAAATGGCCAGTCAAATAGCAGCCTTGAGTGTAATTAACATGTCCCTCAGTGAAAAGAAGCTGTAGTGAAGTTGCACATGTGTTCTGTGTCCTTCATCTGATCTGATTTTGGATTTGATGATGCTGATATTATGAAAAATCAGATCCAGGAAGGTACAGGATATTCAGCAGTTGCTGTGGACTCTGCTGAAGATTGCAGGTGCATAAACTCCATGTAAAGCCCTGCTTCCCTGGCTTTTGTCCTGCTTTGGTGCCTGTCCAGGTGCTTTTATTAGTGGGAAAGGAACCTGTCACACATCTCCACAGTGACAAAACCAGCCACCTCTGCATCAAGGAGTTTCCTGCTGCTTAAAAAGCAAAGCTAAAGGTAAAAGATGAAAAATTTAGATGCTGCACTTTCTAAAGCTGGTCCTACCTCTCTGGATTTCAACAACCAAAAATCTTTCAGTCTTATTCTTGATACCATCGCTGTTCCCTCACTGCTCTTTTGAACTTGAGCACAAGGGACTGGTAATGCTGTAAATGTAGACTTGTTCTGTTCCGTGGATTTTTCACCAGGAGATCACCTGAACCGCCCAGTGGGAGAGGTAAGTGTGATCTTTCAGTCACCTGAAGAGAATTTTGGCCTAGATCTGAGGGGCTGATACAGCTGTGTGCTGACACCTGCTAAAGAGCTGCTAATTATCACCATGAGATGCACCTGGCCTCCTTTAGAAGTAGTAGAAATTTAGTAGGGATACTATCATAACCTGAGTCTTGTGAAAGGGAAATGGAGGCACTTTTCAAGAGAGGACTTAACCCCAGAGGTGCTGGAATTCCTAACTGCCCTTGGGGCACCTGGAAGGAGGCTGTGGGAGCTCAGGGAGGGGGTTCAGACAATGGGGATGCTCTGCATTTGCTTCCTCACTGGCATTTATTGACTTTTATTTTCTGGAGCTTTCATAAAGATGTTTGGATAGCAAACAAGTCCAGTAGGACTGAGTTTACTTCAGCTGTCAAGTCTGGCTGAGCTTAAGGGATTAGTTTTAGGCAAACTGCTCCATAGCAGAAAGTAAAGACATTCCTTGTTTTCTTCATACAAAATCTTAGCCTAAATAAGGGATCTGTTTTAAGAAATCTGCTGCTCTTTAGGTGTTACTCAGGTTGTTCAAGTCAACCTGAGGAGTTTTTCCCCTTCCTCTCTCCCCTCTCTTTGCAGCTGTAAATGCAAGTTCTTGGCAGGTTGTCAGGGCAGGGTGAATATTTGGTGTGTTCTGGGTTCAGCATGCAGGTGACTGCAGCAGGGGCTCCTGCCATGGCACAGCCTCCAGACCTGCCCTACTCAGAGGTACATTTGTTTTAATAGCACATCTATCCCTCTCTCTGTGCAAATCCCTCAGTGTCTGCAGCTGAGAGGGTTCTCCAGAGAGGTGCCTGTGTCCACCAGGTCATGCTTTGGAGCACATCCTTGGAGTGCCTGCTTGGACTTCTTCTCAGAGGCCTTTCCCAGCCTTGACAATCTGTGATTCTAAAGGGCCAAAACCATTTAAGAAAAGGGATCTCAGCTGGATTCCAGGGTGGGAGTCAGGCTGGCTTTCCACACACCCAGTCAGATCCAGATAAAAACATCCTGAAGGATTGCACCAAATTCCAGCTGGGGAAAAAAAGAATCTGTTTCATTCTGGTCCAGAACACCCCCACTCCCATCAAGAGGCAACCTGTACCCGTGAGAGGCAGCATTTATAGGATCAGCATGGCTCTGTGAAGGTCTCTGTGCTCTGTTGTGGGGAGCTGCAGCCTCTGGAAACTTCCATTAACAATAGTGCTTCCATCTTTTTATCTCAAACTGCTGATCCATTGTGGGCTCTTTCCCTGGTGGGTCTTCAGAGAGGCTCTGGCTGGGAAATGAATGGAGGGGAAACTGGAGTAAAAGCTGATCTTTCCACCCTGACCGTTCCCTGATTTAAAGGCAAATTGAGGACTAACACTTTGGGAACAATATTGAAAATGTCTGACTTGTACTGTGGGCAGAGAGATAAAGACTGGGCCGGCACATCTTGTATTGCCTGAGGGAATGGACTTCCAAAATATGGCTTTTTCTCAATTCAGTCTTTAAAAAATGATGTGAATAGATGAAGCACAGTATGAATTGCCAGTGAGTGCTTGCTTCTTGAGGGTTTGTTGTTGTCGTGCTCACTTTTATTTCCCACAGCAGTTTCTCTGGTTACTTGCTTTCTTTCGGTGAACACTAGGGAAAGAACACTGCTGCTTTTGTGAATTGTGGTGATTGGTTAATTCATGTTTTTATAATAATGTGGTATTGGTGAAGGGTGAATTACGGCTTTGTAATAACAGCGTTGTAAATAAGAATAAAGTTTACAGTTCTCAAGACACTAGGAGCCCCAGAGGGGTGCAGGGCTGCCAAATTTCACAAGAGATTTCCCTCATCTCCGGAGAAGGAATCAAGGAATTATAATACTAATGAGAGGTGGAGAGCAACTAGTCGAAAAATGATCAGCATTTGATAAGGACTGATGGAGAATACATCCTATCTGGAACATCAAGGGTACTCTAAGAACTTCCCAGGCACCTAGGAAATCTTTCCAGGCACGGCTGTGCTTCCCCTGATCCTATCAACTACAGCATCAGGGGACAAAAGAACCTATAGAAATTCTATACTGAACAGCAAGTCCGGCCGCTGGGGGTTTCAACATCCCCGACTTCGGGGCAGGAGAGCCAAGTCAGGGCAGGCACAGGGAGCCCAAAGGCAGGGGGTTGTGGAGCCCAAAGGCAGGGGGGTGTGGAGCCCCAAAGGCAGGGGGGTGTGGAGCCCCAGCCCGGGGCTCGGGCACTGCTGGGCCCCCGGGGGACGTGGTCTGCCTCTGTCCCTTGTGTGAAAAACCACCTTTCACCTTTTTATAGTAATTGATAAGCTTAATAAAAATAAAATAAAATAGAATGAAAGTAGAGAATTAAGGAGACAAATCAAGTAGCCACTCAGCTGAGGGTGCAAAGCAACACACCCCGCCCATTCTAAATTCCTTGGTCTTTAAAAGTCTTGGTGCTACGTATTTAAATGAGGTAATGCATGATTCAAATATTCATTTTGGTTTCAAGTCCCCCCCTAAGCATACAAGTTCTCTGTGAGGCTCCACAAAGTCCAGCTGCATGTTGGAAATCTGTCTTCTGGAGATTTAGACCCTCAAAGGCTGAATTGTTTCTTATCAGAAATCTTTAGTTGGGGAATTCCAGACGTCCCTTCTGTCTTCTGTCTGAAAATATCACTCCATTACATTTTAAATTCTACAAATAAAAGGAAATACAGTACAACCTTCTTACATTATATGCATGACATTCATTTCAATATTTGCCAAAAGCCAACTCTAAAATATGTATTTATAACAGGGGCTTTATCAATTTCTTGTCTGGAATTCTCCTTGGCAATAAATTGTTTTTATTAAGATTGGCTCTTTAAATTTATAACGTGAATGTTGTTATTGATGTGTTTGAGCTGTATTTTTTTGCCTACTGACATCATCCATCCTTTGTGAAAGTTCACCTTTAATGTTTGTGTGTGCTGCAGTCCAGCTAATTCTTGTTTTCTCTCTTTTTTTTTTTTTTTTTTTTTTCCTCTAGGGGATCTACAAGTACCTTGAGAGGAACTTTTCAGACTTTAAGCAGAGAGGCTTTGTTGTTGGATATGATACACGAGGTCAGGTCACCAGCAACTGCAGCAGTAAGAAGTATGAGTATTGATTACATTTGCAAGACTAGAAATGAAATTGTGGCTTTAAATGTGTTCTGTCCTATTGGCACTTTTTGTTTGGGATGAACTGGGCACACTCTTTCCTCTCCCTTAGTCCATTGAAATAGTTAAGAGGAGAGGCTGGGACCAAATCCTTTGTGGTACCAGCATGCCAGCAAACGAGGGCTGTGGGGCTGCTTGTTCCACCAGAGGATTTACAGGTTAAATGCACTAGAACATGAGGCTTCATGTGCCCGGAGACAAATGTGACTATGAAGGTGAATCCAGAGCATTAACCTCCAGCTGGAAACCCCTCACTATTCATTAACACTCTCCTTCTCTGGTATTTCACACCTGCTGGGGTAGAACAATTCCACCTGCAGCTTGCTGCAACTCAGTGTATTTGCACTTGGAGGGGGTTTGACCTGGAATGCTTAAAATGTAGACTTCAGCAATGGCAAACTGTGCTCTTTGCAGGGAAAGGGGAGAAAACTGCGTCCTGAATTCTCTAAGGAATCTTAATCCCTTGTCATTGGGGAGCAAAACACATGTGGTTACCAAAAAACCAGCCCAGGAGCTGATTAGTATTTAGGTAGGGAGAAGTTAATTATTGTAGCTATTGTTGTAACTAACAGTTCTTTTTTTGTAAGATTTTGTAGTATTTAATGTTTTAGGGATGAAGAAGTCCTTGGTGTGTCTAATAGAGCACGAATCCAGTGGCTCTCCCTCCTTTCCCCTGCGTGCCTCTCCCCTGGGACTGAAGATGTGTGTGGCTCATTATCCCCCAGGCTGTGTGGGTTGGGCACAGTGTAAAATGGGCAAGTGTAAGAGTGCTGTTCCTTTTTAGCCACACAAAGCCTGGAAGTCAGACTCGATGGTAACACAGTTGTTTCACCTCAGCTCCCCACTATGTGTTTCCTCTGTCCCCCTGGGATAATGCACCCTTAATAGCAGCAATGCTAAAATCCAACTGGACTCCCCCAGAAGAATGTTTCCAGTGGGAGCAGAGTGCTTTTTCAGCGCTCTGTAGGCAGCAAGGCCCAGGGGGATGGCAGATCATCCAGCTGTGTCCTGTAATTAAGTTGGTGTAAATCAGGCAGATTTTTAGTAGCTTCAGCTCCAAGCTGAGCTCTCAAACTCTTTCAGGTGGTTTTGGGTGACACTTGACAGGTGCTGTAGTGAATTCTGAGTCAGTGACACTTGGGCTGCTGGTGATGGAGAGAAGGAAGTCAGTATTAATGCTTGTCTGTGAGAACAAGGGAGCAAGGTGAGCTTACACCATTTAATAGCTTATCTGTTTTGACTCTGAGACTTACTTCCCCTTATCTCCTGAGCTGTGGGTACCTGAGTGCAAAAGGACTTTGGTACCAGTTACCTGGAAGAGAATGAACTTCCCTGGTGCTTGAAAGGGCAAGTTTATAATAAAGTGAGACTTAGAACTGGGGGCACTGTTCCTGTTTCTAAACATTCTGGAATGAGGAGTGCTGCTTTGCAGAAGTATCTTTTAGGAATAGATCTGCTTCCTGGGCGTGATCTGAAGCTGCTGAGCAGGGCTGGCAATCGAGCATTGTGTGGGATACCAAATCCTTTTCCAAACCTGCTGTTGCAGACATCTGGTACTTCAGACTTGGTGGGAAGTTGTTTTTGTCCTTCAGCAAAGAATGAGTGTTCTGCCAGCGGGTTCTCTATCTTTGTGGGGGATATCTGCTTTGTTTGGGTGAGGGACTGAAGTGCCTTGCACTGTCCAGGCAGCAGCTGAGACGCTGGCTCAGATTCTGCAGCCTGAGCACTTACCCTGACGGTGCAATTTGTAGGATGCCACTCTAAGCATGAGCCAAAAGGCAGTAGAGTGCTCTAAGAAATAAGTGCCTGGAGATGACAGGAATTCCATCTGGCTGTTGGCCTGCCCTGGGAATTGGAGTGACTGAATATTTTCTTTTTCCTGTCGGTAGGCTTGCAAAGCTCACTGCAGCTGTCCTGCTGGCAAAAGATGTACTCGTGTACTTCTTCTCCACCTATGTCCCCACCCCCTTTGTGGTGAGTCACCTTCTCCTCTGTATTGTTGCACCACACCGTTAATGGAGTATTTGAATTCACTGAAAAGGAGAACTAGCAGTTTTCTTGAATTCTGTGATTTAGCGGAAATAGAGCTGCTTGGTACACTTGGCTCTTCACGGAGGCTGTAACAAGAATGCTGCCAAATTCCTTGGTGCCTCTGCTTTTGATATGTCAAAAATAGACTCTTACAGTCACATGAGCTTTTTCTTGCATGGTTTTAAATCTTTGCTTGTTTTCCATAAGATCTTCTACTGTGCTCTGTATTCTGTGGATCCTGGTTTGAGGGGAGGACCGGAGTGCCTGGAGTAGCCATAATTTGTTCTTTAACAAGCCTTTTTGTGAATTCCTTTGCTCTGTTCCAGCCCCTTTCCCAGTGCTGCTGTAATCTGAGCATAGACTTTCTTTAGCTGGCCAGTTCACGATTGCATTTTTGTAATTGATGAAAAGAATGTGTTTATGGAGAGGAATTAGAGGGCAGCTTCCTCCTGCCGGCTGCAGGAGCCAGTGGGGCTTGTTGGTGTGTGTGCCTTTCAGCTCAGCTGGTGCAGGGCTGGAAGGGCCCTCTGTGGGGTGGTGTCCCCGCGGTGCTGAGCGCTGTCTGTGTGTCCCCTGCAGCCCTACGCCGTGCAGCAGCTGGGAGCAGTGGCTGGGGTGATGATCACAGCGTCCCACAACCGCAAGGAGGACAATGGCTACAAGGTGAGGCCTCGGTCGTGGCCTGGCACGGCCCTGCCAGCTGCTTTCCAGCGTTGGGCTGGAAACCCAGTGCCTTGGGTTGGGAAAGGCTGTAAAACTCATCCAGTGCCACCCCCTGCATGGCAGGGACACCTCCCACCACCCCAGCTTGCTTCAGCCCCATCCAGCCTGGCCTTGGAACCCTCTGGGATGGGGAGACCTGTGCCAGGGCCTCCCCCTGCTCACAGTGACAAAGCTCTTTTTGTCTGTGTCCATTAGAAGGACAAGTTCTGTAAAGCAATTCATCCTTCTCTAACCTGACATGCTTGTCTGTGATGAGCACACACGCAGTTTGTGTATCTTGAGCATTAATCTGTAGTCACATCCCATAGAATCTAATCAGCAGCTGAAGGAATGCTCCAGCAATTTGTGTGTTCACTGCTGAGCTTAAAACTCAGTTGAAAACGAAGCCAGAACTGAGGTGAATTCATGCACACACTAAGGCACTGTGCTGAAGATGATTTAAGAGTGGATGAATAAAGCACAGTAGCATTGTGTTGTTCCCTGGTTTTCTGGGCATTGAAGAGGGGTGGGTGACTTCACTTTGAAAGCTTGGGACTGTAAAACCATCCACAATGGCAAGTACAATGTTCTAACTGAGTAGCTTTTTCCTCAGCTTTATAAGACCCTGAACTAAACTCTCAACGTTAGCTGAGCATTCTAGAAGCCCTGTGGCAGCTCAGTGAGCGATGGCAGAGTGAGGAAAGGCAGTCCTGCCATGCCCAGAGAGAACTCTTGGGCGTGACTGAACTGCTCTTGTCTTCCCTGGAACAAGTTGTGAAGTTCTTCACCAGCCTTTGTGCTGGAGCAATGAGTAAGGAAAGAAGCCACAACAATTTCCCAGATGCTTCATTTGTCAAGAAGCAATTTTGTGTGCAGTGTACTTTTGCCGGGATGCTGCTGTGTTTCCTGGTTTGCTTTTGCCGGGATGCTGCTGTGTTTCCTGGTTTGCTTTTGCCGGGATGCTGGTGTGTTTCCTGGTTTGCTTTTGCCGGGATGCTGGTGTGTTTCCTGGTTTATTTTGGCCGGGATGCTGGTTTGCTTCCTAGTCTTTCCCAAGAGCTGTTCCATCTTTCAGGATTTCCCGTGTGAATTTCATCAGCTTCTGAAGGTTTTGGACAGTTTTAATGAAGGTGACAAACCCAGAGGACACTGACACTGAGAAAACAGAGGCAGTGCAGATTATCTGAGCAGAGTCTGCACTGTGAGCTCAGCCATGCCATTGGCAACAGACTCTGGGAAAACTGGCCTCCAGATCTTGACCAAAGCCTTTTTTGTGGGTGAGGGTTAGATACAGTGTTTCCAGCTGAGAGATTACACTTGTTCAGCTGTGGAGAAACGTGGACCTTGGCACACAGCTTATCTGTTTTGCTTTGGGTTCAGAAACAAGCTGTACTCCTTTTCCAAAAGGAATGCCAGCCTTGGAGAAGGTGATATTTGTTTTCCACAGCACTCCCAGATAGAGGCGTCTGGTTTTGGTTTCTCACATCCTGGTATTTTAGCTGTAAGAGTTAAATACCAGCTTTGGGGAAGGCAGGTTGTGTTGCTGTGTAAGCTCCATTTATCACAACTAACTGCAGTTGGGAACTTGTGTTGAATGATTCCCAAAGTCTTGAGAACCAAGCCAGTCAGATGCTGGCTTCGCTGTATGAGTAGACAGAAAGTAGGTGGAATCCCGTAGCTAAAAGGATTTACCAGGTTAATAATCTTTGTAAATAAACTGTGTCTTGTTTCCCTTCAACTTTGACCAGGTTTATTGGGAAAATGGAGCCCAGATCACCTCTCCTCATGATAAGGAAATTATAAAATGTATAGAAGAGTGTGTTGAACCATGGAATGGCTCCTGGAATGAGAATCTGGTCGACACGAGTCCCCTCAGACAGGATCCTCTGAAGAAAATTTGTGACAGCTACATGGAGGATCTGACAAAGATCTGCTATCATAGGTATTATATAGAGCAAAAGGTACCTAAGTCATGTTTCTAAGTAAACTGTGGGTTGAATGTGGAAAAACTGACTTCAGACAGACTTCACTGTGTTCTCTGAGGTGGCATTAAATTCAGGGGTCACCATCCTTAGGATTAAACCATTTGGTTGAGAATAAACCAGCTGCCTTTGGGAGTTGAGCTGCTGTGAAGCACCCCAGTGGAAACCATTTAATGGAAGTGAATATGCTCCCAGGGTTCTAAATAAAACGCAGAAATTCAGAGTAAAAGTGAGGTGCACGTGCATAGAATAGATTCAGTCTAAAGGTTAGGTGGGGCAGAAGATGAGAATAAAAGGAGGAGGATGGATGACATGAAGCAGATCTGGAATAACATTTTAAGGTGGTGTAGGAGCTTGAGTTTGATAAACAGTTGATTCTTGGAAGACTTTGATCTGTTTCAGCAGAAGGTAAATATTTCAGTTTCCAGGAGAAGAAGCTTTAACCCAGCGATTTCTAGTGCAAAATAAGCACTTTCACTCCTTCCTTCGAAATGAATGCAGAAATCAGCAGAATAGTACACAGGGGAACTGCGGCTGATTTTGCTTTCCCTCGTGAAGAGAGTCTCATTAAACAGCTGAAATCTTACTGAAGTTCTGTTTCCTCCTCAGGGAGCTGAACATGCAGAGCAGTTTGAAGTTTGTGCATACCTCCTTCCATGGAGTTGGACATGACTACGTGCAGTTGGCTTTCAAAGCCTTTGGGTTTCAGCCCCCCATCCCAGTACCAGAACAAAAAGATCCAGACCCAGACTTCTCTACTGTCAAGTGCCCAAATCCTGAAGAGGGAGAATCTGTGCTGGTATTGTAGTTTTTTTCTTCATCGGATTTCTGTGGGGACAAACTGAGGAAGAGAACAGGGAGAACCTGCTTTCCACTGTATGAATCCAGTGGGCAATCCATGGGGGATTTTTCTTTCACTGGGAGTTAGGTGTAAGTAGGAAGGCTGTGGGTTTATTTATTCTTACGTTTTGGGGGTTTTTTGCCCCCTCCTTCTCCCACCAGGAGTTGTCACTGAGGCTGGCAGAGAAGGAAGATGCAAAGGTAGTAGTGGCCACTGATCCAGATGCAGATCGACTGGCAGTGGCAGAACAGCAGGAAAAGTAAGTGAGGGGACCCTTCTTTGTGTCTTCCTGCAGAACAGGTGGTGAGAGTCACAGAATGTCCCCAAACGCTTGCCAGGCACGGGCCTTCAGTTCACTCTTTTCCTTAGGTATATGGATATTTTCCCTTCTGGTTTTTATCCTTTGGTATAGCTCCAAATGCCTTTTACATCAGTTCACTCAGCAAGGAGTAGATGAAATACTTAGTGCTATAGTAGTAGATGGCCAAATAAAGCTCAGCTGAGAACTGAGTGGTTACTAAAGACAGTAAAGTCTTGTTGTTTACCGTGTTTTCATTTATGCCAGGCAAACCTTCCTTGGCAGTTGTCATGGGCTTTTTTGGTGGGGTGTTTTTTTTATATTTTTAATTTTAATCCTTTGTTTTCCCCTGCCTGATCATATTGAATAGAAATGCTTTTTCTCCCACTGGCAGGCCCCAGTTCTGCTGGTTGTGTAAGTAAAAGTTGTGTCAGTCAGGCCCTGCCTGACTGCAGTGTACAGATATCAGTTCTAGGCTGCTCCCCTGCTGCTGGGTAATCAGAGGCCCCAGCTGTGACCCCAGGGGTGTCTTTCCCTGCTGGCAGGATTCTCTGGGCTCATGAATCCTTGAGGTGTGATCAGTGTGGAGTCCTGTCAGTAGGGTGGCTTTGCCTCGAGCAGCTTGTCAGTGCTGTGCTCACATCCCCGTGCTCAGTGACTGCAGAATTCCTCTTCCCCGAGGGCTGCTCCTGGGAGAGCCCTCACCCTGCCTCTGGAAAGGAATCCTGCTGTGCAGTGACAGTGGAGTTCCTGTCCCCCAGCCCTCACCCTGCCTCTCCTGCTGTGCAGTGGCAGTGGAATTCCTGTCCCCCAGCCCTCACCCTGCCTCTCCCTGCAGTGGCTGCTGGAAGGTGTTCACGGGCAATGAGCTGGCAGCCTTGTTTGGCTGGTGGATGTTTTCCTGCTGGAAGGAGAACTGCTCCCAAGATGCTGATGTGAGGAACGTTTACATGCTGGCAACCACCGTCTCCTCCAAGATTTTGAGGGCAATTGCACTTAAAGAGGGGTTTCACTTCGAGGTGAGTGTGGGTGATGTGCTGCTGTCTCCATCCCAACCCCTGCTGGTGATCTCCTGGAATGGAAAGTGGGCAGGGGACTTCCAGGCTTCTGGCTGGGAGTTTTGAGGGGTTCAACTCGAAGGGAATGTTCTTTCACCCAGACAAGCCTGACTGCAATCTCCTCAGTGTTCTCAGGCTGGGAGATCAGCGTGGGCAAAGCTCAGTGAGGGGACACAAACCAACACCAGAATTCCAGGTCACAGGAAAACCTGAGCTGTGGTTATCTCCCTAGAGAGAAATTCTTCCGTGTGAGAGGAGGGAGGTTGGTGCAGCCTGAGTGTTCACTACAACGTTGATGGGTTTGTAATGAGCACTTGGAGGTTACACAGTGGCCCTTCAGGTGCCCCGTGCCAGCAGGGTTTGAATTTGGGTTTACTTGAGGCAGGGACATGCAGAGGAACTCTTGTGTTCAGATCTTTAATGCAACTCTGTTAAGGACGTGCTGAAAAAGAAGCTGGGGGTGCTCCCCACGGACTGACAGTTTAGTTCCTGCATCCAAATTAAATCTGATTTCTGTTGGATGTTAGCCAGAAGCGAGGTAAGTGCCCAAATTCATAGCACAAACGTATAAAAGGGCCAGGCCTCGTTTATCCATGTCTTAATTAAATCCATGTGCAATAGGAATAAATATTTTTCCAAACAATGAGGAATTTAAAATTGAAAGCAACGCTGAAAACCATTTTGAGTGACTGGCCAGATAAGCCTAATCAGGGTAAACATCAGTTCCTTGGAGTGGATTTGGTTCTCTCTCTGAATACATAAATAGATTAAAAATAAATATTTTCAAAGTAAGTATTTTTTCTTTAATTGGAAAAGGACATACTTGACTGAAAGAAAAAGAGCAGCTAGGAATTTACAGAACCTCTTGGCCTTCTTGAAAAGCTCCCCCTTTTTATTTGTAACTTCCTTCTCTCCAGAGAAACTGTTTCTAAGCTTCTGACTGCCTTTGCATGATTTATGTAAAAAAACCCCAGAACAGCGCTCTCCCCTCCCAGCACCTAAAAGTGTTGCTTTTATATTTCTGTAGCTTTTCCTCCTGAGTAACTGTGTCTTATCTGATGAGCAGCACAGATGATCTGATGTGATCTCAGAGCACCACAGTCCCTGACACACTTTTTCCTTGGTTTGATACTTGTGTCCTAGTTGAGTATCCACTAGGAAAATGCTATCCAGTGGCTCTTTGCCTTGGACTCATCCAAGGATGTGACTTGTCTGATGCTTCTTTACTGTCCCTCTTCTGCTTGTCAGTTAATTAGATTTAAAATTAAGGAAATCACTTAAAGAAAAAAAACAAAAAAAAAAAAAACCCCAATAAACAACCAGAAAAGCATCCTTAAGCTTTAGTGTTTTGACTCTGCAGCAGTCTTTCCCATTGACCCTAAAATTCAAAATCCATTCTTATATTTTCTCTTTGTTTGTGGGTTTGTTTTTGTTTTTTTTTTTTAGTTTGAAGTGAAGGCAACAGTGGCTGTACTTTTTTCTTTGAATTGTGGCTAAATTGAAAATGTGTTTTAAGCACTCTTCTTTTCCCCCTCCTGTTTTAGGAAACACTCCCTGGTTTTAAATGGATTGGAAGCAGAGTTAAAAATCTCCTAGACAGCGGAAAAGAAGTTCTCTTTGCGTTTGAGGAGTCTATTGGTATGAGTGCTGATTTCCCTTCAAACTCTGGGGGAATGTGAATAGGAAGGACTGGTCTTAGTTATGAAATAAAACACACAGAAAGTGCTTTATTTTTATCCTCCTAGTTAATAGCACTGCTATTTTGCTCTGGTCAAGCTAACTTGCTGCCTCCCATAATGAATTGTATCTGACTTGCTGGTTCTGGTGTTGTGCTTGTCTTTCCAGCCCTCTAATTAACCCCCAAGTTAATTAGCTGTCTCCTGCACATGCAGATATGCAGCAATAAAGCAGCTTCCATGTACTGGCCAATTTTCCTCTCCAGGATCAAAGGATAAAACTTTAGTCAAGTAAATCAGTGTAATAATCTGTCAGGTTATTTTTCCACAATCGCTGTTTTCTTCCTAGGCTTCATGTGTGGCACATCAGTGCTGGATAAGGATGGAGTGAGTGCAGCTGTGGTCATTGCTGAAATGGCAACTTACCTGCAGGGCCAGAGCCTGACCCTGGCACAGAAACTCGTTGACATTTATGAGACGTGAGTTTTAGAGCTGGGAATAATCTAAGGAATGTTTATTTGAATATAGATACGTGCATAAGTAAATGTTTGTATCCCTCGTGTGTTTTCCCACTGTAAGTTGTTGTGGGGTTTTTTGATGTAGGATGGATTACTGCCTGTCACTAGTGCAGGTACCACAAGGGGCTCCAGGAGGGCTGGAGAGGGATTTGAGACAGGGCACAGGGAATGGCTTCCCACTGCCAGAAGGGATCTGTAGCAGGGCAGAGGTGGAAGGAATGGCTACGGATGCAATCCCAGCAGTAAAACAAGGGTTGTGTTTGTCAGAATTAAGCCTCGTACTGAGATCTTCTGGGTACCAAACGTGCCAAAGCCTTCTGGATCTGGCAACTGAGAACACGAATCTGCTTGTAGGTATGGATATCACATATCCAAGACTTCCTATTTCCTGTGCTACGATCCTGCCACGATCAAAAGGATATTTGAGAGACTCCGGAACTTCGAGGGCCCTCAGTCTTACCCCAAATGCTGTGGGGTTTACAACATCTTACACGTCCGAGACATCACCACGGGCTATGACAGCAGCCAGCTGAACAAGAAGTCGGTGAGTTACAGAGTGTTTCTGCCGAGGAGGGCCTGCAGGAGCTGAAGGGAAGCACAGGGGCAGGAGGCAGGTGTGGGGTAATGCGGTGCTGCTTCCGCTGCAGTGATCAGTGACCTTTCCTGAGCACGGAGCCTGCTGCCCCCGCGCTTCCAGGCGCTGCCCCGTGGCACTGAGGGCCTGTGCTGCTGTTCCCTAGGTGCTGCCAGTGAGCAAGAGCAGCCAGATGATCACCTTCACCTTCCAGAGCGGCTGCGTGGCCACGCTGCGCACCAGCGGCACCGAGCCCAAGATCAAGTACTACGCCGAGATGTGCGCGCGGCCCGGGCACAGGTGGGTGCTGCCCCCCTGGGCACAGGTGGGTGCTGCCCCCGGGGCCCAGGTGGGTGCTGCCCCTGGGCCCAGGTGGGTGCTGCCCCTGGGCCCAGGTGGGTGCTGCCCCCGGGGCACAGGGGGGTGCTGCCCCCTGGCACAGGTGTGGGTGCTGCCCCCGGGGCACAGGTGGGTGCTGCCCCCGGGGCACAGGTGGGTGCTGCTCTGGGGCACAGGTGTGGGTGCTGCCCCCCCGGGGCACAGGTGGGTGCTGCCCCCCGGGGCACAGGTGGGTGCTGCCCCCCGGGCACAGGGGGGTGCTGCCCCCTGGCACAGGTGTGGGTGCTGCCCCCTGGCACAGGTGTGGGTGCTGCCCCCTGGCACAGGTGTGGGTGCTGCCCCCTGGCACAGGTGTGGGTGCTGCCCCCTGGCACAGGGGGGTGCTGCCCCCCGGGGCACAGGGGGGTGCTGCCCCCCGGGGCACAGGTGGGTGCTGCCCCCCGGGCACAGGGGGGTGCTGCCCCCGGGGCACAGGTGGGTGCTGCCCCCGGGGCACAGGGGGGTGCTGCCCCCGGGGCACAGGTGGGTGCTGCCCCCGGGGCACGGGTGGGTGCTGCCCCCGGGGCACAGGTGGGTGCTGCCCCCTGGCACAGGTAGGTGCTGCCCCCCGGGGCACAGATGGGTGCTGCCCCCCGGGGCACAGGTGGGTGCTGCCCCCCGGGCACAGGGGGGTGCTGCCCCGGCTCTGCCTGCCTGCAGCAGGGACACGGGGATGGGCTGCTCAGCAGGTGCTGCAGGGGCCTTCTTGGACAAGCCCGATTCCCCGCTTAGTTGGGGTTAAAAAGTGACCGGGTGACAAAATCACAGAATTCTTTGGGCTGGGAAAGCTCCCTGGTCTCAGAGTCCAACCTGTGACCAGCCCTCACCCTGTCAGCCTGAGCAGGGCACTGAGTGTGGCATCCAGGCTTTTCTCTCCCTTCTGAGCTTGTGCTGCTGCTGGGGAGTGTGTTTGCAGGCAGGTGGGGCCCTTCTGCCTCTGGGAGTCTGCTGTGTTGCTCTGAGCTGCTGGAGAGGAGCTAGATGTTGTTCACCTGGGCTGAGCTGCTTCCAGTTTTAGAGTGGGGAGAAAATCCGGGGTGTGTTTACCCCACAGAAACTTTCAGTGTTACGGAATCCTGGAATGGTTTGTGTTGGAAAGGACCTTAAAGACCATCTCATCCCAGCCCTCTGCCACAGATGGGGACACCTCCCACTGTCCCAGGCTGATCCAGCCCGGCCTTGGACACTCCCCGGGGTGGGGCAGCCACAGCTGCTCTGGGCAGCCTGTGCCAGGGGCTCCCCACCTGCCGATTGCGGTACTAATTGAAATTAAAGTACAACAAGGCCACTAGAGGGCTCTGGGCACCAGCTTTAAAAGGTCCGTTCTGTGACTCGGTGAGAATCTCTGCTGAGAAGGAGCTTGGTAAAGCAGGCAGTTTGGAGTCTCTGCAGCTCCAAACTGGGAGCAGGGTGGGAAGCCCAGCAGAGCAAGGCCATCCCCATCAGCTTTGCTGTTCATTTCTCTTTGGGCGCTCCCCAAACCTCTGACCTGGCCCTGCTCTTTCCTGCAGTGAGAGAAGCGTGTTGGAAGAAGAGCTGCAGAAGCTGATTGAGGCTTTGATTGAGACTTTCCTGGAGCCTGCCAAGAACGGGCTGACCTGGCGCTCTGCATAGAGCCCCGGGGGCTCGGCGTGGAACCACGGACCCAGGAGGACCCGGGAGCAGAGCCGCTCTCATCTTTGTGTGTGTGTGTTTGAAACAGCTGCATTCTTTTTCTGTAAAGAGGAAGCGTTCTTTTGTCAGGCTTTTCACCAAACTGGGACGAGGAGAGGAGGTCAGAGGAGAGGGTAGGATTTGTTGTTGCAGTTTTTCAGTCCTTTTGACCAAAAGTTTAATTAACCCGCACCAATGGAAATGAACTGCCCTAGTACCTTTGAGGCAGCTGAGCTTAGCTGCTGCACCTCATCTTAAATTGGGTTCAGGTACCTAGAACACCTCTCTTTTGTGTGTGGAAAGGTTCTTAAAGTTTTAAAGGAGTGGTCACTCCAAACTGACAACAACGGCTGCTCCTTCCCCGCAGCTCCCTGGGACCTCCCGTGCAGTCAGCGCTTCCCAAAGCCTCGGAGCAGAGCTCAGCAGTGCTTGCTTAGGCCAACTGTTGACCTTCTCCAGCTCCTGAAGGATTCTGTTGGTAAAGGTGTTCTTGGGCATTGTAGCTTTCCTGTGTATGTCAAAAGAAGTGGCAGTGAAGCAATAGTGGCAACAGCTGCAGCTTGGGGTTGGAATTGCCTGGTGCCTTTCCAAGGCTTCCAAAGGAGCGAGGACTTGGTCATTCCTTGGTCAAATGACTCCTTCTGACTAGCACGGGCTCTGTAGCTTCTTTTTGTCCCACATCTCTGAAGGGTCTTGAGCTTTCTTGGTTTTCTGTATTCATTACTTGAATGAAAATGCCAGGCAGTGGCTTTTTGGTTTTTGCTGGCCTGAATTTATGTTGTCTATGTATTAAAGAGAAAAAGAAGAAAAAACAGGGAAGAAAGTGGAGATGGGAGACTGACACAGTTACTAAATTGTGATTTTTAAACTTGTTTTTGGTCATGTCCTGTCAGGTGTTTTCTGTTAGAATAGCACTTTGCAAATTCTATTATTCTCCAAGGGCGAATTTTTAACAGCTTCTCTCATTTGTTTTCTCCCCTTGCTCAAGTAGCAGGTGAGACTGCTAATCACATTTTCCAAAAAAAAACCCACCCAAACCAATGCTCAAGTTCCCCTTGTGGTTTTATTGGATTTTGGGCCATCGAGGCCGTGCTTTGGCTCGGGAGAGCTGGTTCTGGAAGCTCCCTGCTGTCCCTGACAGCAAGGAAAGAGAAGTAGCAGCAATTCAGAGCTGGCTTTTGTCTGTGTTGGAGATGATGGGAGAAGACCCCGTGGTGCTCTGGAGTTCAAGCTGTTGTTTTGCCACTGTTGTTGCCTCTCCAAATTCATCCTCCCTCTGATGATGCCCTCACAGCTGGATGCCATAGAGTGGCACAGGGTAGGTTTTTTGTGTGTGTTTTCTCTCCATGGCTTCAGAGAGCCCTGAGGTTTGGGGGTTTCCTGCTGCCAGCAGCTTTGCACTATATCCGTGGAGAAGTATTTCAGTGTCTATGAATGTACGTGTCCTGGAGAAGGTCTGTGTTGCACAAATTCTGACCTGTCACTGCTATTTATTTATTTTTATTTTATTTCAAGAGAAAGTATCTTGCCATCGAGTGAAATGTATCTAATGCCAAAAAGCTTGGGGTTTTTTTACCTTGATTGTACATTTGACTGACATGCTGGGGAAAATAGGTAAACCCAGTTACACTGCAGAGGGTGCTGGGTAGGGTTGGAAAGGCATTGGTGACTGCTGCTTTGCCTTCAGCTCCCCCAGAAGGGGTGCAGATCTGGATTCCCACTGCACTGAACTTAGAGCTCTTGCTGTTCCTTCCATTGGCAGCAGATGAAACCCTGAGGCGTTGAGGATTCTGTTCTCCAAGCAGTAAAGAGAACAAGTGACTTGGGACATAATTTTGAACAAACACTGTAAAAAGCATTGTGTGTGTGTGTGTGTGATGAGCCCAGCTGGGTGTTCCTGTAGCAGTCAAGCCTTGTGAGTGATGGTTGTGTTCCTACAAAGAGCAGGAATCTGCAGCCTCCCAGGGCTCTGCTCTGTGTCAATAGGCAAGTGCTAGAAGTGGAGAAGATGTTTGCAAATGAGCCTTGTTAGAAGCAGGTAACTGTTCATGGTTGAACTCTGTTTAATTAAAGAAGAAAGCCCAGCTGTGGGGTGTTGTGTATCTGGGATGTTCCCCATGGATAGGTTTGACAGTGAGCTGCAGCTGTGGTGATGCTTTTGGGAGGACAGCAGCAGGCACAAGGTGTTGAATGTACTTTCAGGGTATAATGACTATTTGCTGTTTTGAAACTGCTGCTACTGTTGTTTTCCTACTGTACTGGAACTGTTTGATGTATTTATACTGTTCCATTTGTGGCACTCCTTTAGCCCCTCCCGCTGCTCTCGCATCCTCGCTTCTGTTACTGTGAAGAACTGGAATTCTCCTTTCCTTGCCCTGCAACTTTGTTTAGCATCGTGTTAGAGTTCCCTTGGTTTGTGCACAACCTTCCTTGAGTTGTCAGCTGTTCTTTCCCACTTCTCAGATCAGAACAAAGGCTTTTCTAACTCGAGCAGAAAGCAGCTCACAGATCAAAGGATGCTGTGGATGTTGTTTCCGAGGTGCTTCCAGGTAAATGAAACGTGTCTTTTCCAAGGCTGGGCAGTGGCTGAGCTGTGGCCATACAGCCACTGTGTTGGGTTTAGCATTGGATAAAATCCAGAGGGCTTGGCTTGTCCCTTGGCTGTGACAGGTTTAATCTGTGGTGACGTGTTTCCGTGGGCCTGGGACAGGAGGGGGCTTTGCCAGGCAAGGCTGGATGTCTGTGAGGCAGAGCTTGGAGCTGGGTTTCTTACTGAGGTTGTGATAGAGCATCCAGGGTGTGGAATTAAATATTTGTGAGTGCTGTCCACGTCTCTCTTCCAGCCCCTCGGAGGGTGTGTGAGGTGAGGGAGCTGCTGGCGTGGAGAGCAGGAGGGAACGTGTGTGCCAGGCAGAGCTGGGCTGCAGCTGCGGCCCAGGGGAGCAGCGTAGCCCCCAGGTTGTGTTGGGCTGCTGGGGCAGCTCCCCTTCCCTTGTGTCCCCAGCAGGACGTGCCTCCAAGGAGCTGGGCTTGCCTTGGGCTGCAGGAGAACTGGGATGTCTGGCCTGAGGAGCTCTGCTCGTTTCCCTCCTTTGAAATACCCAGCCCTTCCCTCTGAGGAGGGCAGACAGACACCCGTGTTGTCCATGGGGACATCAATAAATGATGAGGGCAGAAACCTTGGGGATTTCTCCAGGTGAGTTGCCCATTGCTGCCTGGGGCTCCCTTCCCTGCCTGGCCTGCTCCCAAGCTCTGCTGGGTGCTCACCTGCATGCTGACATCCCTGGTGCTGCTCCAGCTGTGCTCAGGCAGCACTTTGGGTGCCCTCCCTGCCAGGCTCCTGAGGTTCCTGGGGATTGCAGCTCCCGTTTCCTCACAGGAAGTGTTTGTGGCACTCCGGTGGAAGCCAGGAGAGGAAGGATGGGTTCTGCCCCTCGGGCAGGGTGGGGGGTGTGTGCTGCTTTAGGGAGCACCTGGCTGGTCTCCAATTTGAACACTGATACTGTTATCACTTTGCTTTGTCTTCCCCTCTCCCTTTTTGTCCTCTCCCAACTGCGAGGGAGGGGGCTCCTTGCGTGGTGGCACCCGGGGGGTGGGGTTGCAGTCCAGCTCGATTCCCTCTGCTCAGAAGGGCTTTGTACGAGGTGGTTGAAGCGTCTCGAGTTACATCGTTCTCCTTGCCTGGAGCCTCGGGCAGTTCTGCATCTGTGCTCCTGTTTGCCCAAGGTCTGTTCTGTAAAGCTAGGGTGTATTACAAATGCAGAGTGAGAATTTGCACTTTCCTGAAGAGTTTCTGTGTACTGCCATGTGGAGTTAGCTGAATGGAGTGTTATCAGTAATAAAATATTCCTCTCGTAGTCTCAGTCCGGCTTTCTGTGTCTTCTTTAGCCAAACACTGCTGCCCCAGAAGCTGGGCCTGGAGGAGTATCCATGTGCCACGGGGATAAGGCCTGGGAACAAGGGACTGTTCAGAGCCTCCTCCTTTTGCTGGCACTGAGCCCCCCTGATGGTGGAGGCTGTCCCGGGGGCTGGGAGGGGGCTGGGACCTGCCATGTCCCTTCGGTGGTGGCTGCAGGCTTCACCCCGAGGGCTCCTGTGCCCCGTGGCTGTTTGATCTGCCATGGCTGCTCTCCCTGAGCCCCTCTCCTCCTCTGTCCCAGCTCCAGCCCATCCTCTGCAGGCCATGGCCAGAGCTGGTGCTCTCCAGGGAGAGGCGGCCCGGGCCCTTCCCGGTGAGGAGGCAGGGTCAGGGTGGGGAGAGGGGCAGGCTGGGCTGGGCTGGGCTGGGCTGGGCTGGGGGGAGCAGGGGGCTCAGCCCGGGCAGCGCAGGGCAGGGGCTGTGGTGGGGGCACTGTGCCTGGCTGGAGCTGCAGGACCCAGCACTGGATGTCCCCACCAGGCTCTGCAGAGGGATGGAGCCCCGGGGGTGCCCGTGTGTCCCCCTCGGTGTGGGGGACAGCCAAGGGCCAGGCAGGAGCCCTGGCACTTCAGGGTTGGGGTGCACTTCGGCAGGGAGCCCAGGACTGGCCTCTGCTGTCCTTGTCCCTGCTGAGCACAGACATTTCTTCCAGGAACAGCACGAATGGGCTGGTCAGGGCTCGTGGGAGCAGCCTGGGGGACCAGAGCATCTCCTGGAGGCTCCAGGGCCCCGCCGTGCTCTGGCAGAGCCCCAGGAGCCCGTGACATCCACCTGGGAGCAGCCAGGGTCGCTGGAAGTCCTGGCAGGCAGCAGTGCTCACATTCAGGTCTTGCCAATTTAAATGTTAATTTAGTAACTAAATGAATTGCCAGTGTGCCAAGCCCAGCCTGCCTGGGCTGTCCCCTGGGCTGGGCTCTCTGCAGGCTCCTGAGGCCTCTCTGGAGCCAGTCCCTCCTGCCTTCATCCTGCTTGGCTGCCTCTGGCTGCGGGGGGACGTGGCTGGTGCCCCGGGGGCCGGGGTTGGGGAAGGGGTGAGGGCTGGCTGCTTCCAGCTGTCCCCTTCTGGGGGAAAGCTGAGGGCTGGGGTCTGGCTGTATGGAGCACCTGAAACCCCAGCTGAGGGCCTGGGGTGGGAGCAGGACCTACAGCCCCCAAACCCCGTCCCTGGAGTCAGGGGGAGACCCTCAAATGCAGTTTGCCAGAAGGGAAACTGAGGCAGGGGGGAAGAGAGCAATGGGCTCAGGGCACGATGCTGCCCATGCAGAGCAGCATCTCGGAGGCGGAGCAGCCTGAACAATTAGAAGTGATGAAGGTGATCTAAAAATAGGGATTTGTAAATGTCAGGCTGGCGAGGGGCCGGGGAACGTGCTGGGAGGATGGAGCAGCTCTGTCTGTGCCCGTGTGTCCTGAGGCAGGAGGAGGGACCTGCACTGATCTGATGTGGGACCCTGGGCTGATCCTGGCTCCCTGAGAGATCCCAAAGCCCCAGAGCTGGCTGATGTGGAGATCCTGGCCAGGCAGCACCAGAGGCCTTTTCCGGGCCGTTTGATCCCGACAGGAGCTGCAGAGGATGCCAGCTCTGCTTTGGGTCGGAGATGAGGGGGACAGCAGGCCCTCAGCAGAAGTTATTTTCCACTGGCTTTTGATAGGAGGAAACTTCAGCCCCATGGGATGATCACCCTCAGGATTTGGGTGATGTGCTGCCAAAACCACCTCAGAGATGTTCGGTCCCCTCTCTGTGCAGACGATGGCAGCCCGGGGGCACAGGGACAGCCAGCAGATGTTATCCCCTCCATCTCCTCCGCCCCTGCCAGCTTCTCCCTTGTCCCCAGAATCCCACCTGTCCCCCAGCGTGCCAAAAACTTGTATAAAACCAGCTGGGAACAGAGGTTTATTTGGAAAAATAATCCAGATTGGGGCAGATTAGTGGAAACATGTCCTTCCCCATCTGCCTGGGCAGTGCTGTGCCAGCTCCCTGAGGGGCTGCCCGGAGCCAGCCTGGGGGAAAACACACAGCTCTGCCCATTCCAGAGACTTTGACCTGCCCTGTGATCCCCCTGGCCAAGCTGAGTGTCCCCAGCCCCTGTCCCTCAGGAAAAGTGCCCCGATCCCCGGTGGTGTCACCTCCAGCCCCCTCCTTGCTGCTGGGGATGGATCTGTGTGCTCAGCAAGGAACCCCCATCTCCCAGAAATATCCCAACCCGGCTCCTTAGAAACATCCCCAGGTAGATGGGAGGAGTCCTTACTAACAATCCCACTTTCCTGGCAGGGCACAGGAGCCACCTCTGAACCAGAGGAAGGACAAACAGAGCACTGTCCTGCCCAGTGCTTCAGGAGAACTCTGCTGAGGACTGAAACCCGTTCCTGTGGGGTTTTTCCCCTGTGCAAACCCTTCCCTGCTATCAGGAACTCAACCCTGCTTTGTTTGTGCCTCAGTTTCCCCAAGGTATGAGGGTAACTTCCCTGTCTTGCTTTTCCTAAAGGAATCAGCGAAAAGCAGAGGGTGTTTTTCCTCCCTCCGAGGGGTTGGGTTAACTTGTGATGATGGAGGAAGGAACGTGAGGACTCAGGAGCCTGGTGTGTAGGTAGGTCCCCCTTTGTTTCGGTGATGAGCCCCTGCAGGGGGCTCTGAGCAGCTTTGCTGGGCTCCTGTCACAGGTGCTGTTTCTATCCTGCATTTCCTCCAGCTCCCGGCGCTGCTGGGCTCACCTTCCACTGGGGCACGAGCCTGGGACACCGGGAGGTCCACGTTCCTCCGTGGAAAGGGACTGCATGCAAACGTGGTGGTAGCTGGGCTTCTCCAACCCAAACAGCTGCATCTCAGCTCGGAGCCAATGCCCCGGTGCAGGGGTTCCCTGCCCTGCTCCCTCACCACGTGCAGGCTCTGCCCTGCACAGAATAATACCGATGCTAGCACGCCCCAGGAATTGTGCTCCCACAGCTGGTTATCCACCCCCTGCCAGCCCTGGATGTCACCTGGGGGGGTCTCAGCGCACCCAGCCGGGAGGGCCGGCATGCTCCGAGCCTTTGGGTGCCAGAAGGAGAAGTGCCCTCATCCCTGGGGATCAAGGGCACCCCCTCCCTCCCTCCCTCCGGCCTCAGCTCGCTGCTCACACTCCAGCCACCCCTCCAGAGCAAAGGCTTTGGGCTCAGCGGCTGTTTGGCCACTTCTCCTTTGGCCTGGAGGCGATTTCCTCCCCCTGAGCGCTGCCAGGCTCTGGCGCTGCTGCCCTGCGCTGCCCGCAGAGCCCCCCAGGCCTCTCCCTGCCCCGCGGCTCTCCCCGTCCCTGTCCCTGTCCCCACGGCTGGGCTGTGCCCTGCCCGACGTGCCAGCCCACCCCGCCGCCCCCTCCCCTGCCCAGGGCTGCGCTTCGGCCGCGCCGGGTGGCCAAGGGAGGGAGGAGTGGGGAAGTGAAGGAAGGCGCGGGGGGCCGAGACTTCTCCCCTCGTCACTGATTGCAGGGCGGCGCCAGAGCTCACAAGCTCGCGGTGGGGGGGACCTCAGGAAAAGGTGCTCAAATGCAACAAGTTTCGCAAGGACCTCGGGATTCCCCAGGAGCCAGGAGAGAGCGGGGAACCCGCTCCCTGCTCAGCAGGACCAGCTGATGCAGGAAAATCATTCTGATTCCCGGTGCTGTATCGCTACTCGAACACAGCCGCAGGCTCTGCTCCCGCTCTCCTTGCCCAGCTGAGCCACCTGCATCCCGGGGTTTCAAGGGGAAGAAGTTCAAAAGGGAAAAATGCAAAGCATCCTGCACCAGGCTGCATCCCCCGCCCGAGCCTCCAGGCACGCCCGGCATGGAAATAACTCTGCTTTCCACCTGGCAGCTGAGTCCGCAGGCAGCCAGGCTCAGGAAACGCAGCTCGCCCAGAACTGCCACTCCCAGCGCTGCACGCCGGGCACCAGCTGCTCCTCAGCATCCCCGAGCCCCCGGGCGAGCCTGCCGTGCTGCTCACGCTGCCCGCCCCGCCCGCCGGCCGTGGGGAAAGGCAGGCGCCGATGGATCCAAGTGCAACGCTTCCCTTTGCATCCCAGCGCCGAGAGTCGGCGTTCTGAGAGCCACGCTACAAAGGCTGCAGCCGGAGATGCTCCGCGCTCCGGCACCTCGTGGATGAGAGAAGGATCGCTTCCGAAAGATCGCTGTTACCTGGGTAATTCTCCTGAGCCCCTGTGCCGCTGCCAGGGAAGGATCAGGAGTGGCAGAGCCTGCGATCCGTGCACAAGTCACACCAAACCCCTCTGCAGCCCCGGCCACCAAACCAGCCCGGGAAGAGACGTTCCTGAGAGGGGCACGGAGCTCCCTTCCCCAGGCAAAGCAACCGCAGTCACCTCGCCTCGGCCACGGGGATATTCGGAAATCGTTTGCAAGGAGCTTTATAGAAAATAGACGATGGCGTGGGTGCAGCTTTCAATATATTTGCTCTAGGATATAGTAACAGGCACTAAAGCAAACAGGGGCAGGGGAATTAGGGCGGGAGCTTCTGCTTCGCTCGTTTTAAATTACAAAGTGCCGAGAGAGCCAGGTCTACGCTACACTCTAGAGTCAAAGGGCTGCCCCGCCTGCCCCGGGGAAGGAACATGCACGCCGCCGGCGGAGGCGTTTCCTACGGCCGCATCGCCTCGTGCCTAGAACCAGCTGGAAATGTCACCGAACGGAACTAAATGGAGAAAGGGGCTCGGAAAAGCACGTCGCTTCCCGGGGGGAGCAGCTGGACGATGTGGTTGTTCTCCTCTTTGCAGCGAAAAGGGAAAAAAAAAAGAGAAAGAAAAAAAAAAGAAAGAAATCAAGTTAAACTTTGCACCTGTCAAATAGAAATCTAATAGGAAAGAGAGCTGTAAACGGTCAGAGTCAAGTCCGGGCTCCAGGAAGGTCCAGGAGGACAGTTTCAGGTATTGCCCGCGGCTGCGCCAGGCCAACGCCGGGCTGCGAGCGCCGAGGGCCCCGCGGCCGCCCGGGGGCCCGGCCCGCGAGCTCCCCGGTGCCCCGGAAGCGGCGGGGCTGTGCGCGGCGCGGGGCCGGGGAACGGTGCGGCCGGAGCCCCGCGGGGACCTGCGGGGCCGGGGAGGGCGCGGGAAGGCGGAGCGGGTCCGGAGCCCTGCGGGGAGAGTCACCCCGCTGCGGTGCACCCCGGCTGCTCCCCGGAGGCCGATGCTGACGGCGAGGGGCCGGGCCGGGCGGGCAATGGGCGCCGTCAGAGGCCGGGGGTGCCGGCGCAGCGCGGGTCGGCGTCCTGCTCGTAGCGGTAGTGGTAGCCCTCCATCTGGTCGCGGCAGGCCTCGCGCAGGTTGTGCAGCCAGCGCTTGATGCCGCGGCGGTTCAGGTAGAGCACCATGAGGAAGACGACGCCGATGAGCGCCAGCACGATGCCGAAGAAGACGTAGGAGGCGGTCTCCAGCTGCCCCGCCTCGCCGCCCTCGCCCAGGCCGCAGGCCAGCGCCTCGGGGCGCAGGCGCAGCAGCGCCGTGCCGCGCAGCCCCGGCGGCCCCGCGCAGCGCAGGCTGCGCGCGTCGAGCACGCGGGCGGCGGCGGCGCGCAGCCAGGCCAGGAAGGGCCGCAGGCCGCAGTCGCAGCTCAGCGGGTTGGCGCCCAGGCTGAGGCGCAGCCCGCGCAGCTCGGGCGCCTCCAGGCTGCGCAGCTCGGCCGCCGCCAGCCGCTGCAGCGAGTTGTTCCGCAGGTCCAGCTCCTCCAGGCCGGGCGGCAGCAGCGCGGCCGGCAGCGCCCGCAGCGCGTTGCCCGCCAGCTCCAGGCGCCGCAGGCTGAGGTTGCGCAGCGCCAGCGCCAGCTGCTCCTCCAGCGGGGCGGCCAGCAGCGCCTGGTTCAGCTGCAGCGTGCGCAGCAGCGGCGCCCCGCCGAAGGCGCCGGCCGCCACCGAGAGCAGCGGGTTGTGGCTGAGGTCGAGGGTGCGCAGGGCGGGCAGGCCCTGCAGGGCCATGTCCTCGATGGCGCGGATGTTGTCGTGGCGCAGGCGGAGCAGGCGGAGGTCGCGCAGCGGGCGGGCGGCGAAGGCGCCGCGGGACAGGACGCTCAGGTTGCTGCCGGCGATGCTGAGGTTGTGCACGGCGGCCGGCAGCTCCCGCGGCGGCTCCTCCAGCCGCTCGTAGCGGCACTGCACCAGCTCCGGGGTGGCCACGCAGTAGCAGGCGGAGGGGCAGGCGGCGGGGGCGGCGGCGGGCGGCACGGCCAGCGGCAGCAGGGCCAGCCCCAGCCAGGGCAGCCAGCGCCCGCCGCCCGCCGGCCGCGCCTGCCTGCGGGCCATGCCGCCCGCTGCGCGGGCATGCAGCGCCGGGCCGGCCGGGGACCGCTCCTGCCGGGACAGCCGGGGCACGCTCCTGCCGGGCCGGGGCAGCCGGGGGTCGCTCCTGCCGGGCCGCAGCCCCCCCGCCGCCGCCGAGCTGCCTCCGGCGCCGCGCCCGCACCCGGCGGCTCTGCCGGCAGCGCCGGGCGCGCCGCTGCCCAAATCGGGCCGGGGGGGGGCGGGTGGGGGGTGGAAGGGGAGGAGAGCGAGGAGGAGGAGAAGGAGGAGGAGGAAGGAGAGAAGGGGACGGCTCGGGGCTGCCCGGCGCTGCGGGATGGGCTGGGGAGCGCGGCGGGCGGCGGCCGTCGGGGGGAGCTGAGCCGGGCTCGGCACCGAACCCAGCCAGCCCCCGCCGCTGCGGGCTCCTGCGGGCTGGACGGGGCCGGCGCGGTCCCCTTGCTACCCCAGCAGGGATTAGGGGATGTCGCGGTCCCCACCGAGCCCGGGGAGGAGTCGGAGGCTGTCCCGGTCCTTTCCCAGCAAGGTGGGAGTTGGGGGGCTGCCGCGGCGGGTCCCCCCCAGCCCTGGGGAGGGATGGGGGCTGCCGCGGGGTCGTTCCATCCCAGGGGGGATTTGGGGAATTACCTCAGACCCCTTCCATCCCAGGGAGGATTTAGGGGGTTGTCTCAACTCGACTCCAGGCGGAGAGGATCTGGGGGCTGTCCCACTCCCCCTCCAGCCCTGCTCCCCATTCCCTGAGTGCCCCACGAGCCGGACACCCCGCAGCATCCCTGATCGGTTATCTCCCTCTGCTCCCAAGCCTGCTAGGTCCCCGCCGGCATCCCGGGGGCTGCCCAGGGCTGCGGGGCACGGCGGGGTCACAAGCCCCCGGTCACAGGATGGTGTGGGGTGGGTGTGGGATTTTCGGATGCCGGGGCGATGCACAGGCAGGGACAGGGAGCGCTGTGTTCAGAGCCAGGTGCAGCAGCAGTCGGATCCCATTCGGTGCCTAAATACCTCCACGGACCTGAGCTGGGGGTCACATTCAATAAACCCCGTCCTGGGCACACAGAGCCCCAGAATGGTTTGGGTTGGAAGGGAGGTGCCAAGTGCCTCCAGTGCCACCCCCTGCCATGGGCACGGACACTCTACTGTGCCAGGCTGCTCCAAGCCCCATCCAGCCTGGCCCTGGACACTTCCAGGGATGGGGGTCTCGTGGATCTTGATTCTTCTCCTCTTCTCTGTCCTTTTCTCTCTTCCTGACCTTCTCCTCAAAGTATTTCCCCCCTTACTGGGGTTCCTTTTTCCAGAAGCTCACCTGAATTTTACAGGGACCAGGTAAATCGTGGATGCTGCTCTGACTGGGTGGCTTGAGCTGCTCCTGAGCACCCTTTGCTGCACTGCCAGAGACTGGGCGCACTCTGTATTTACAGTGATGGTGTCTAACAGCAGCCAGAGAAACCAAGGAAGCTTGTGGAAGGGGCAGGGGAGAGGAGAGGAGAGGCTCGGGAGCATGCCAGGTTCCTGTGTGCCATCTCCTGTCCCAGTGTGGGGCAGCAGCCAGGCGGGGTAGTGGGGAGAGCCAGGTGTGCGGTGGGTGGTGCTGAGCCAGCGCTGCAGCGCTCCCGGGGGAGCCTCCTCTCTCCCAGAATAGCGCCTGG
Organism: Phylloscopus collybita; assembly: GCA_027886175.1. Lineage (NCBI taxonomy): Eukaryota > Metazoa > Chordata > Aves > Passeriformes > Phylloscopidae > Phylloscopus > Phylloscopus collybita. The sequence goes on from JAJNNQ010000024.1 coordinate 677,711, forward strand.
CAGCCCATTTATCACCTTTAACTGCGATCTATAAAGAGCTGATAGCGCTCTGCAAGACCAGGCAGCGGGTGGGCGAGGTCAGGCCAGGTGAGCCAGGTCCTGGCAGCTCTCAGTCCTTCTCCGGGCTCCTCGGAGAAGGAGCTGCCGTAAAAAAAGGCAGGCACCTTCCCTCCCGATCCAAAAGCCATAAAACACGGAGTCTGAGTGACGTTCGAGGGTGTGGGAGAGCGTGAGGCTCTCTGCAGCTGACCCCTCTGACTTTGAAGGGTGGAGATGCTCCAAGGTTTGGAGGGGATGGCTGTTCCAGGGCCCTACTGCGGCAGGGTGACTTTGGGGACGTGGGGACTCCTGCCTGGTGGCACCACGGTGACTCCCTTGCCTGCTGCAAACACCCTGGGCTTCCCCAGGGATGGCAGGGGGGCGGTGAAGGGGCAGCATCCAGCTCAGCAGAGCTGTGAGCCCTTGGGGAGGTGTGTGCAGCAGCTCCTGGGGTCCCAGCACCGCCCACCATGCTGTGTGCACAGCTTCAAGCCCCTGATGGACTTGGGCTGATGTGGGAGCCTCCTCCACCCCCCCAACCATCATTCTGCAGTTGAAGCAGCATTGAAGACTTCCTGTGGTTAAAGGCCGGGAGATTGCAGCTGCCATTGCCATGTCTCAGGATGAGATTAGGTCAGGCTGATGTGATTTGTTCCTACAATTCCACACAGACCGTTACTCATTGCCTCGTTATCTTCTGGAGGCTTCCAAGGAGAATTGATTGCTTGTGCCATGTCTTTGGTTACCACTGCCAGGCCACCTGCTCTGTGACATTGCTTCTCTTTCCCCCTCATCGGTGGTGGCCCAGGTAATTTTGGGTTTTGCACCCTGGGGATGTGCAAGCACAGCTCTGGTTTCTCTCCCACCTTGTCCCACGCTGGGTTTTTTTTTTTTTTTTGTTTCTTTTTGCTGCTGTGCTGCTCTTGTTTGCAGATGGCTTTTTAGTGCAGGCTGGAACAAAAAGATAGTGAATGCTTTGGCTGGTTCCTTCTAGTGGTAGAGGGAACCATCCCTTCCCTTTCCATCTCTCTGTGTTTCTGCTGCTGCACACTGAGGCTGAAGGCTCTCCTCATCCTCCTCTGGGCAGAGAATGGATGGAGAGCAGCTCTGAGACACCCTGGGGCGTGTTGGTGGGTGAAAAACTGGACATGCTCCAGCCCAGAAACCTTCTGTGCCCTGGGCACAACATGGGCAGCAGGGCAGGGGGATTCTGCCCCCCTGCTCAGGTGAGACCCCACCTGCAGAGCTGCCCCAGCCCTGGGCCAGCAGCAGCAGCACCTGGAGCTGCTGGAGAGAGTCCAGGGGAGGCACCAGAGCTGCTCCAGGGCTGGAGCCCCTCTGTTCTGGAGCCAGGCTGGGAGAGCTGGGGGTGCTCACCTGGAGAGGAGAAGCTCCAGGGAGAGCTCAGAGCCCCTGGCAGGGCCTGAAGGGGCTCCAGGAGAGCTGGAGAGGGACTGGGGACAAGGGAAGGGGGGACAGGACACAGGCAATGGGCTCAGACTGCCAGAGGAGGTTTAGATTTGATACTGGGCAGGAATTGTTCCCTGGGAGGGTGGGCAGGCCCTGGCACAGGGTGTCCAGAGCAGCTGTGGCTGCCCCTGGATCCCTGGCAGTGCTCAAAGCCAGGCTGGGCACTGGGGCTGGGAGCAGCCTGGGGCAGTGGGAGGTGTCCCTGCCAACACTGCAGTTTGAGCCCAGCCATTTACCTTTGCTCAGCAAACAGTCCCTTTGAAATTCACACCTGTGACACTGGAACTGCTCATTTCAGTGCGGGAGGATGCTTGGAAAAATGCTGGAAAATAAAGAATAAACTTTTTCTATGTTTCCCACGTGAAACTGTTGGAAATGACATTTCTTTCCCTTCAAAAAGGTTCTTCCACCTGTATTCGCAGAGGTTTGGCACTGAAGTCCTGGCTTTGCCTTGTCCCAGCTGATTTCTTTCCCTCCCTTGCTAACACCTCTTGGGATTACGAAAGGTTTTGTACAAATCTGCTTTTAAGCCAAGATGGGAGAGTCCCCGGGCACAGGGCAATGGGGGCCAACTCCCAGATGTTGTGTCTTGCTCCAGGGATGCTGCTGGGGCTGCAGGTCAGCCTGGGCCTCCCTGCTCCCCTTTCCCCGTGACCTGGCAGCGATTTCCTTCCCCAGCAGCAGCAGCAGCAGCTGAAAAGTGGGAAATCAGAGCCGGGCCAGGCTGGGCTGACAAAACCAGACGGGGGGACGGCACATCCCAGTGGGCTGCGGCTGGCCATGGCTCTCCCTGCAGGAAGGAACAGCTCCCCCCGGCACTGGCAGCGGCTCCACACCGCCTCCCTGTCCCTCTGCACGGCTCCCGTGTCCGTGTGTCCCCGCTGGCAGCAGCGGCTCCCTGCCCGGGGACGGGCTGGCTCCTTTGGGCAGCTCCAGCCCCCCCGATGGATCCCTCTGCTCAGCCAGGGAGCCGGCTGGAGCCGGGCACGGCTCAGCTCTTCCCTGCATATGTTAAGATGCTATCGAAGCTTTTGCATTTCAGCGTTCCAGGCTGGCAAAGGCAGCTGCAGGGGGGAGCCCGGGGGGCTGCTCCTCCTGGCCACCGGGGAGCAGTGCCCAAAGCCAGCCTTGGCTTTGCTCTGTCCAGGGCCCAACGGAGGAAAGGCCACCCCAGCCAAGCAGGGAGACAACAAATCCCTCCTGGCAAAGCCACGAGGTGCAGGAGGGCAGGGCTGGCCCCAAATCCCTCCTGGCAAAGCCACGAGGTGCAGGAGGGCAGGGCTGGCCCCAAATCCCTCCTGGCAAAGCCACGAGGTGCAGGAGGGCAGGGCTGGCCCCTCGGGCCGGGTACAGAGCCCGGGCTGTGTTTAACTGCTCTGTTTAAACCACGACATCCGAAGGAGAGAGCACCTTCTCCCCAGGTGCCTGCAGAGCCCCATTACCAGTGTGTGCTGGTAATGCTCTATAAATACACGAGCAATAAATAATGGATAACCTGGCTGGGCATTAAAGTGTAAACAGGAGGTGAAGGGCTCTCTCCCATTACCGCTCCCCCGAGAGCCTCCAGCAGCCCTCTCCGAGCCCGGCTCCACGTTCCCCCAGCTGCAGAGCCCTGAGTCACAGCAGTGACAATAGCATAGATCAGTGGCTCCAGAGTTGGCCAAAACAAACCAAAAATAGTCCGGGGGGCAGAGCCTCCCTCCCGATGGCCTGCTGGCTTTGCCTGCATCAGCGTTTTTGCCCGTGGCGCTCCTCTGCCTGCAGGGGCTGACCCTCCCAAGGAGTCAGAGTCCTCTCTCTCCCTGGCACACTCCATCCCAGAAAGCTCGGGAGTGGCCCTGATTTGGGAGGTTTTGTCCCCCTTGGATGCAGCTGAAGTGCTGAGCCCTGCCGGCTGGATAGGGTCCCCAAAAGTCACCGCCCTGTGGCTGAAGGTGGCCCCGTTCCCAAGCTGGGGGGGATTGTCCCCATCACCACGGTGAGCGTGCCCACAGATGGTCCCAGGGGGTGGCATGGACACCCACCTGACGTGCAGAGAGACAAGGAGATGGAATGAGTTCATGGATGTGACCTGGGGCTGGCCATCTCGGGGGAGCCTTGTGCTGAGGGCTGGAGGAGGGGCTGGTTGGAGTCAGTCAGGGTCTGTGCAGCAGGGGGGTCCTGTGCTGCTTCCAGAGGGTCCTCACAGCCCCAAATCAAAGCAAACCTTCCTGGCACCAGCTGCTAATGACACATCCCAGGGCCCACCGTCCTGCTGGAGAGGAGAACAGGGCTTGGCAAACGGGCTGGCTCCGAGCCCTCCTCCTCCTGCAGCCTTGCTCTGCCAGCGCTGGGCATCAATTCATCACCTGGCCGCGTGCAGCTCAGGTGTGCCCCTGCTTCGGGAGAGAGGAAGGGATGAGCGCCTCCTCTGCCCGGCTTTCCCGGGAGCGGCGGGGCTGCGCTGTGGGAGCCGTGCCAGCCCGGCTCGGGGTCAGGAGCCGGCAGACCCGGCGTGTCACGCTCTGCCGGGGCTCCTTCCCCTGCCAGGGGCGCTGCCAGCGAGCCCGGGCAGCCGGGCCGGCCGCGGGCAGGCGGGGATGCACGGCTGGGCAGGCGGGGATGCACGGCTGGGAGCGGGGATGCACGGCTGGGCAGGGGGGGATGCACGGCTGTGCCCCAGGCCAGGCTGGACACTGGGGCTGGGAGCAGCCTGGGACAGTGGGAGGTGTCCCTGCCCATGGCAGGGGTGGCACTGGATGGGCTTTGAGCTCCCTTCCCACCCAAACCACCCTGGGATTCTGTGATTTGTGTATTTGAGCTGCTAAAAGCAGAAGGAAAATGTCCCCAGAAAAAATTCATGTGTGTGGTATTTCCTGGGTCTTCCCCAGCCCCCTCCAAAACCAGGAGCAGTCTGTCAGGGCAAGGGTGTATCTGATAAGGCAACCTTGGCCATGAAGATCCATTCCAAAAGGGAAATAACCGGGATTGCTGGAGTGCAGGGAGCAGGCACCTCTGCTCACCACTGGTTCCCTCTCCTACCCTCCCCCCTGAACCCTTCAGGCCCGTTCCTGTTCCTGCATTTCCTTGGAGAGCTGCTGTTTCCCTCTTTTCGGGGTGCCAAACCCCCCTGCAGAGCAGGAGGTGCCCTGAGAGGAGGGTGGGCAGGCTGGCAGGGCAGCCCTGGGGAGCCCACCCCTCCCAGAGCCCCCCGAGCTTGTGCCCAGCTGGTGGCTGCTGCAAAGCTGCCTGGGCATCCCAAACCCTGGCCTGGAGTGGCAGCCAAGGGGCAATGCCCTCCCAGAGCTGAGCTGAGGGGCTGCCCAGCTCCCTGCACAGCTCCAGCCTGTGCTTCCCGGGCTGTTCTTCACTGCCAGCCCGCTCAGCTCCTGCTACCACAGCCAGCAAATGGAAAAGGACAAATTTCCCCAAGCTTGGAACCGGGGGAAGGTCACCATTACTCACCCTGGAGCTGACAATTCCTAATGGAGATGTGACAAATGGCACGCTCACCTGGGACCGTGCTCAGCACCTGGAGAATATTGAATTAACACAGCTCACAGACACCCTGAGCTCGGAGCTGGGAACTCCTGCTTTGGATGCCTGGTGGCAGAGCTGCACTCAGAGCTCCTCCTGTGGGCATGGTGAAGGCAGGAGGGAGAATTCCTCGGGGAATCTCTGTCCTCCAGCTGCTGAAGCACGGTGATAGGACCTGCTTCTGCATCGTTCAGGTGACATCAATGATCTCCTGGCTCTGGAGGGGGAAAAAAGGGCAGGCACCACCTTGCCAGAGCTCCTTTTGGCACAAGGTGACTGGGGGTGACCCTCACCAGTCCCAGTCCTGCTCTGGACAGGGACTGGGCAAATGTGGCCTCCTGGGAGATGAGGAGAAGCCAGTGGAAGAGCTCTGCAAAGAAGAGCACGAGCCCTGGGTGTCCCCAAAACCCTGCATTATAGCTCAGCCTTTCCTCCTCATCTCCCATGGGCAGCAGCACTTCCCTGGGGCTTGGTGTGGCTCCCACCTGGGGTGGGTGGGAGGGAGGGTGTGTGTGCAGCATCCTGCAGCTCCTCTGGGGGAACCTGCCCCCAGCAGGGGAGCTTCCTGGGGAATTCTCCCCAAATCCCTGGAAGGCTGATGGTTTCTGAGTGCCAGCAGAGCTCACTGTGATGTTCCCAAGCCCTGCCTGCAGCAGGGATGCTCAGGGGGGGAAGCAGAGGCCGGTGCTCAGCAGGATTATAAATAACTTGCTGTGGGGCCCTTCCAGCTTCCCCTCTGTGGCAGGCTGGTAAATCCTGCTCCTCGGGAAGCACCGGAGCATTAGGGAGGGCTGCAAAGCCCCGGGGCCTCGCCTGGGCTCTGCTGACTGAAGCAGAGGCACAAACCCAGCCAGAAAAACGCAGCCAGCCCATCTTCTTTTCCCAGCCACAGCCATCTGCTGGCTCCAAGTGCACTTCAGGAGACTGACAGACCCAAGCCCCAAACAGGCAAGAGACCTCCAAAGCTTCCCGAGGCTGGGCTGGGGCAGAGCCTTGGATCCTCTCCCCCCCGTGCTGCTCTTTGTGCTGTTCATCCCAGCAGGGCACGGGCAGCACCTCAGCACAATGCTGCAGGCAGGAGGAGGCTGCTTGCAGCAGAAAATGCAGAGAAGGGAGGTGATAACATCTGGTAAATGATCCTTCTCTAATTGCTGCTTTATGGTGGTTTGATGGCTGGTGTATAAAACCCCAGCAAGCTTCAGCAAGGTTGCAGTGAAACCTTCTGAGGAGCCACGGGCTGCTCGGAGGCTGCTGCCCTGGGAGGGGGCAAGGAGAGCCCCCAGCTCCTGGCTGCTCCCAGTCACCTCCCAGGGCATCTCCTGGCTGCTGCCCTGGGAGGGGGCAAGGAGAGCTCCCAGCTCCTGGCTGCTCCCAGGGCATCTCCTGGCTGCTGCCCTGGGAGCTGAGATGTCACCTGCACAGGGTCCCTGCAGCAGGGAGGGCAGGTGGCTCTCAGCAGCTCCCCAAATGCTGGCCCTAGAACAGAGGGGGTTTACCAAAGCACTGCAGTGAGAAGGCTTTAGCAGTGAGCAGGCCTGATGTGGCCCTGCCCAGAGCTCCCATCAGGTTCAGAGCTGCTGGCATTGCTTGGCTCTGGGGATGCCCCAAGGCGTGGGAGCAGCTGGCCCAGGGGCAGAGCCAGCTCTGTGCCCAGAGTCCCTGCCCAGCCCGAGGGTGCTGCAGGCAGGGATTGGGGCAGGGAAATCCGTGCTGCCCCATGGCTGTCCCTGGTGTCTCCTTCTGGGCAGGGAGCTGTCTGGCCTCCTCTCTCCCAGCTGCAGTCACCTCTCCAGGCTGGAAGGTGCTCCTTGGCACCTCCTCCCTGGGGAAGCAGCTCTTTTTGCACCAGCAATCTGCCCAACCCCTGCTGTCCTGGGTTGTCCCAGCCCCCTGCCCTGCAGGAAAGGCCTTTTCCAGGTACAGGGTGTCAGGTGCTGTGGAAGCAGTGATCTCTGTGCTCTCTGCTGAGGAAGCTCTCCTCCTCTCCAGACTGAGCCATGCTGGTCCTTGCCCCTCTCTGCAGAGCAGCCCTCTCCCACCTTGCACACCCACCCACCGCTGTTCCCGGGCTGGAGGGAGCCCCAGCTCCACCAGGCAGCCCTGGGGGGGTTGGTTCCTCCTGGCACCAGCCATGGTCCAGCTGTGGTGGCTCTTGTTTACTGGTCTGAGGCCTGCAAAAGATTAGGAGAAAACAGATGGCTCCTAATTGGCAGTGCCAGCTTACTTCCTGCTCTCCAGAGAAACCATTACATTAAGGCTTAAATCAAACTTCCTACAAGTTAGGAGGCTGGTGGTAATTATTTCAAAATCTAGACAGATTTAAGGGCCTGGGTTAAGGCTCTGCTTACTGCAAGGGATGAAAAATGCCTACTCTGTCCTGTAAGGCTGAGCAGCAAAGGGTTGAAGTGCTGGAAATGGGAGCAGCAAAATCCTCAGGCGCTGATGACTGCAGGTCTGGGGAGAAGCAGGAGGTGGCCCTGGGCTTTGGCCAGGCTCTTCTGTCACAGCAGGCCTGTGACGGGGCTGCTGAGGAGCAGGCAGCTCACTCTGGGACACAGTGACACCATCAGGAGGCTCTGGACATCCATGGGGAGTCACAACGTGGCTCAGGGCTGAGCAAAGGCTCGGGATCATTTTAATTGAAGCTGCACGCAGCTCAGTGAAGAGAAACCAGATGTGATGAGCTGACCAGCTAGGGCTGATTAAAGGGAGAGATGCCTCTGGATCTCCTGTGAGCAGCACGGACTGGCAGCTGCCCCAAGGATGTGCAAAAGCACAAGCCCACGTGTTTGGGACACAGCAGTGCCACCTGTGATCCCTTAAAGAAAATCCTCCAGGAGCTGAGAGGTCTCTGTTGTCCTCAAAAACCAAGATGCCTGCAGCTCTGACCACCAAACCTCTGAGACTCCTCCAGCTCTCAGCCCAGCCCCCATGGAACCTCTCTGCAGCCCTCCTGAAGCACCCACACAGGCACCATATCCTCACCTCAGCAGGAAAAAGGCCTCTTGGCTAATCCCAGTGCTGGCAGCTGCTGACAGGAGCCACACCACGTCTCCAGGGGCCAACCCAGGCCTCCTTGGCACGCAGAGCTGGCCCAGCACCCTTGGCTGGGAGAGATGGCACAGCCCCTGTGCAGCACGGAGCCAGCCCCTCGGGGACAGCAGGGTGGCTGTCACCTGCTGAGGGTGCCCTGCTGGCCCCAGCCTGGGCTGCCTGCCCTGAGTCCGTGGGGAAGGAAAGGTTGTGCAGGAGACCCTGGAATACGAGGTTGGATCTTCTGGTCCAGCCTCTCTGGGACAAGGTGAACCTTAGAAGTGCCCAGAGCTGGGGAATCCTCTGCTCCTCTGGGGAGACAATTCCAATGGCTGATTCTTCTCACTGAGAAAAATGATCCTCTTGTGTCCAGCTGGAATATCCCCAGGGAAAAAACCAAACCTGCACCCATTACCCCATATCTTTTCTGTCCAAGGGAATCTCCATCTTCTCAGCAGCCAGCCCAGACTGTGGTGTTCCTCTTTTCCCAGGGCTGGACAAACCCAGGGCTCCCAGCCTTTCCTCCCCTGGCAGCTTTCCCAGCCCCTGGATCACCTCTGGGGCCCTCTCCCAGCCCTTTTCTGTGCAGCATGGGCCAGCACTGAGCACAGCACTGCAGGGGTGGCCCAAGGAGTGCAGAGTGGGATGATGACCCCTCTGTCTCGGCTGGTGATGTCCCATGTTGTGCCCAGCCTGTTTCCCAGGCTGATCCACAGATGCTCCACGGCAGGGAAGGAGCTGCTACACCTCTGTGCCTTGCCAGGCAGGGTGGGCACCCAGCCCCTGATCATTCCCTAGCAACCTAGAAGGGTACTGACTGTGCCAGGCAGCACGTTCATGCTTCAGCTGGGAGTGAAAAATTCGGTGCTGCCATGCAGTAAATTCAGCAAAGCATCCACAATTAATGCACAGCTCCTGGCCATGCCTTCTGGATGGGCTGCCAGCGCTGATGGATGGTTGGGATCCTGCTAACTGCCTTGAGGAGCAAATTAAGGAGCAAGTTAAAATATCTGTGCTGTGGGCATGGAAAAACAGCTTCAGTGAGTGAGCTGGAGGATGACATTAGCCCAGACAGGCCTCTTGGCTGCCTCTGCAGGAGCTGCACCTTCAGCCAGCCCCGGCCAGCCCCACAGGAAAGGAGCAGCACCCGTGCAAAGGGCCACCTCTTGCTCCCAGAGGAGGAATTTTAGTGAAGTGAGAGCTGGAGGGGCACCAGGCCTCAGAGCAACAGCTAAATGCCTTGGGAAGCAAATGGCTCGAGGAAAGACTGCCTGCTACATGGAACAGCAAATTCCAGCATCAATAGCCCCAGGAGGGGCTGTGATCCCTTCTTCCTTCTCACCCAGGAAGGGAAGGCAGGGGGAGCAGCTGCTGCAAAGCAGGAGGGAAATGTGGGGGCATGAGGAGCAGGATCCCTTCAGGGGACACCTCTGGGAGATGAGAAGGGCTTTGCAGAGAGCAGCAGGCTGGGCAGGGGCAGAGGTGCCTGGTTTGCAGCTGGCTCAGGCAGAGAGGGCTCTGCCAGCCCCACATCCTGGGAGCCAGCTCTCCTCAGGAAACCCTCTGGGCCCTGCAGGAGCTGCCCCCAGCAGGGACAGCCCTGCTGAGGCTGGGTGTGAGGAAGGGAGTCTCTGCTGTGGGGTGGTGAGATCCTGGGACAGATGGCTCAGGGAGGCTGGGGACCTGGGTGAGACCTCCATCAAGCTGCTCTGCTGGGAGGTGCCCCCAAGAGGGGCTCACTCAGCCTGTTCCTGTATTCCAAAGGCTTTGCTGCCACTGCCACTTCACTCTGACAAGGGCCACCTTCAGCTGGGTGGCAGATCCAAGAGGGGAAGCTCTGCAAGCCCGGCACAGCCAGGTGTCCCTGCAGGAGAGGCAGGCAGAGGTGGTTCAAGGAGCAAAGGAGAGCAAAGAAATCCCAGCAGCCTTGGAGAGCACGCACAGAGAGGGCTCTGAGAGCCCCTGGGAATCAAGTGGCATCAAGGCATGAATAAGCAGCTGAGGGGGGAAATGAAAGGCCTGCCTGTTGTAAAGAGGGATGAGAAGGAAGGGAGCAATTCACTGTGGGGATGGAAGTGCTGCATCAGCCTGCTGGCTCCAGCAGCAGCCAGAGGGATTGATTGGTGTGCCAGCTGGGAAAAGTGCCACCATCCCAAAGGATGGCTGCTCAGTGCTGCCCCGGGCACAGCCCCTCCCCGGGGCTCTGGGCAGGGGAACAGGGGCAGAACAGCTCTGTGGGCAGAGGAACAGGGGCAGAGCAGCTCTGTGGGCAGGAGGGGGAACAGGGGCAGAGCAGCTCTGTGGGCAGGAGGGGGAACAGCCCCCTCTGCAGAGAGGATGCTCCACACAGGGTGGGAGCTGCTGTTTCAGCCTCTTTGTAGAACTGCCTGGGCTTAGGTCAAAAGAGACCCTAAAAATCCTCTTGTTCCACCCCCTGGCATGGACAGGGACACCTTCCACTATCCCAGGTTGCTCCAAGCCTGTGCAGGGCCTCCCCTCCCTCACAGGGAACAATTCCTGCCCAGCATCCATCCATCCCTGCCCTCTGGCAGTGGGAGCCATTCCCTGTGTCCTGTCCCTCCATCCCTTGTCCCCAGTCCCTCTCCAGCTCTCCTGGAGCCCCTCCAGGCCCTGCCAGGGGCTCTGAGCTCTCCCTGGAGCCTTCTCCTCTCCAGCTGAGCACCCCCAGCTCTCCCAGACACCCGAGGCAGACAGAGTGAGGGGGAAGAAGGAGCAAGGAAGTGGGTTGAAAGGATTTATGGCTCCTGCACAGGAATGGGTGAGAAACCCCTTTGGGGTCAGGAGAGGAAATGCAGGGATGATTACACTTGGCTTTGCTGCTGGTGTTGTGGGAAGGTGACCCTGCTGCCAGGCACTGCAGAGTTAAACAACTTTCCTGGCTTGTGACACAGAAATATGATCTGTCTGGGGGAAAGCTGCACTTTTACAGCCTGAACATGGCAGCGTGACATTCTGGAGCTTCAGCACTCCCCTGGCAGAGCCCTGGGTAAATGCCACTGCTGCTAAAGTCTGCTGGCCTCCCTGCAAATTCAGGGGCAGTTGGGATGGGCTTGAGGAGGACTGGGAGAGCCTCCTCACCTGCAAAGTCTGGGCACTCCACACTGAAGAGCAGCTGTGTCCCAGGCAGCATTCCAGCGCTTCCAGTGACTGCTGGATTCCCTGAGCACTCTGGATGGCAACCAGCAGAGCCTGGCCGTGGCCTGCTGCTGGGCAGGGTTTGTAGTGCACCAGGACAGGGCTGGGGAAATGCTTCAGCATGGAGAAAAAGCAGGGAATAATAAAGCTGCTGGGTGTCTGGTGTGCAGGTGGAGGCAGAGGGAGCGTGCCCCAGGTGCTGGGGCAGTTCCATGTCTTCGCAGCCACAGCTTGTGGAATGAATTTATTCCCCTGCACTGTCTGTCAGGAGCTGACTGCAGCCTGGTTCCCTTTGCTGGTGACAGGGGGTGATTGCCAAGTTATTCCGTGCTCTGGTGGCTGTGGAGCTTTCCCTGCCAGGGCTCACAGGCGTGGGGCTGGAAGGTGCTGGCAGTGACCCCCCCCGGCTGCTCCCTGCCTGGCTGACAGTCCCACCACAGAGGGGATGGATCCCTCTGGGCCCCAGGGAGGGGCACAGACACCCTTCAGCAGGGAGCTCACCTGACAGATGCATTAGGGGCATTCTGGAGCACACAAAGGCTACTGAGCTACTCACTGGCAGGAGGAGTGAAAAGGGGAACCAAGAAAAAGCGTCTTTGGGTTGTCTTTGTACCTCCAGGGCTTTAGGCAGCAGAAATAAGAGTATCTGGGGGGGGGGTTCCTGCCCAGGGACATGCCATGGCACTGTGGCTCAGGTGCACACCCCAGAGTATCCTCCTGTCCATGGAAAAAGGCTTTGGTGGTTCAGGAGCACCACGGCAGCCAGTCTGCCTTTCCAAAGGCTTGAAAATCCTCGTGTGCCAGCTCCTGGGTGAGTTCACCCCCAGCTTCTAGGTCCCCGTTTCTGCTTGGACACCCTGACCCTGACCCATCATCTCTGACAACAGCAGAGATGACAGATGTCCCTGCTGGCTGCATCCCTCACCAGCAGGTGCCCAGGATTTTGGGAAGGAACGAGCTCTGTTCACCAAGGCAGGGTGTGTGTCCCTGTGTGGGAGCATTGGAGTTCTTGTCCCCTCGGTTTGGCTCCTCTGGAGTCCACAGCAACATTAATCACACCCTGCCCAGCTGCTGGAGGGTTTGCTGTAAATCTCCCCAGACAGCTCTGGCTCTGCAGAGAGTTCATTAACCATGAGCACTTTCTGTCCTGAGAGAGAATTAAATGAGTTAACACCTCCAGAGGAGGAGCTGAAGTGCTGGCTGAGGGGACAGCAGTGAGCCCTGCGGGGCTGGATGCACGGAGGGGCACAGGGGACTCCTTGGGGAGTGCCCAGAGAGCTGGCTCCTGCTGGGAACTGTCCCTGCAGTGGGGAGGATGTTCAGGGCTCTGCCTGAAGAGCTGCACTGCGCCCTTCTGGGGGAGAAGTCATGGAATCCCAGACTGGTTTGGGTTGGGAGGGACCTCACAGCCCACCCAGTGCCACCCCTGCCATGGCAGGGACACCTCCCAGTGTCCCAGGCTGCTCCCAGCCCCAGTGCCCAGCCTGGCTTTGGGCACTGCCAGGGATCCAGGGGCAGCCCCAGCTGCTCTGGGCACCCTGTGCCAGCCCTGCCCACCCTGCCAGGGCACAATTCCTGCCCCAAATCCCAGCCAGCCCTGCCCTCTGGCAGCTCAGAGCCCTGCAGCGTGGCAGGCACAGGGTGCAGGGATGAGCCGTGTCTGCTCTGTGCTGCTGGTGGAGCAGGGGGCCAGGAGGAAGGTGGCAAAAGGGAAAGGTGAGGCAGGTGGCCAGAGACTGGAAATGCAAGCTGGAGAAATCAAAGCACACGCCGAGAGTAGGGATGGCCACAGGAACAGGATTGTCCCCTCAAAAGGCAATTAACACCTGGGCTACTTTGATGTTGCTTCGCTCCTGTATTTCATCTAAAGTGAACAAAGCTTAGCAAGGAGGGTGCTGGGCTTTGGAAGAGCTGCTGCTACAGCCCTGACAGCGACAGGGGGGGAGCTGGAGCTGTGGTCCCCAAACTGGGGGGCTGTGAGGGGAAAGGGGCTGAGGGGCTGCAACTCTTCCACCTCGCTTCTACAGTCAGCCCCAAAGGGTGACTCTCTGCCAGCAGACTGCCACAGACAGGTAATTCATCTGCTGTCCATGTTTTAAGGTGGCCCCCTGAAGTTAAAATCTCCACCCAGGCAGGGTTTTCCCCCAGTTCCCCTCCCTCTTGGTCCAGGGAGCTAAGCTGAGGCTTTGGCTGTGATCAGCCCTTTGCAGAGCAGCACAGTCCTGGGAGAGGGCTGGTACTCCTGGGTTGGCAGAAAAGTGGTGCTGAAAAAAAAAAAGAAAAAATAAAGCAATGAAAGGAAGCCTTAGAATGGCAATTTCTTCTTTTTTTCTGATGTCTCTGTACCCGGGGCAGATAAATATTCACATTTCCCTGGGTGAAAGGGAAAGAACTGTGAGGGGAAGCGGATCTGCTTTGAGGCAAAGCACAGATCTCAATAAATTCTAATCAGCTGCTCAGGAATGGACACAGGGGAGTGGGAATTGGGAGATAAAGCCTCAGCTGCTAAAAGAAACACCGAGCAGCTCCTCCTGGCTGGATAAATCAGGCAGCCCTCAGTGTCCACGTGCGAGCAAGGAAGGTGAATTTGTGAGGGCTGGAGTTGTACTCCCATGTGGGATTCAATTGGGATTTGTGGCCTGGAAGATTACACTGGTATGTACCTGTGCTGGGAAAGGCTTGCTTTACTCTGAGCCCTGCTGCTTCCCTGCCAGCTAGGCACTCGGTCAAGAAAATAAAAAAGAAAAGAGGCTGCTGGGACAGAAATTCTCATTTTCCTTCAGGCCAGCCCAAATAATAAATCCACAACCAATTAAAGCTCCTGCCCATCCCTGCTTGACAAAGCACAGCCTCCTGCAGGGCCCCAGCTGGGAGGGAGCTCCTGCACCCCCTCCCCTCCGTGCACAGGTGAAGCTGCTGCTCCTAAGGGAGGAGTTTTCCTGGGCTGTGGTGATTTCACCTGTCCCAGCTGTCCCACCGCTGGTTCCCAGCCCGTGTTCCTGCTCTGCTTTGCCTTTGCAAGGCTGCCAGTGGGGATTATTCACACTTTTTTTGTTTGCCTGCAGGCATCGATCGGTCTGGTCACCCTCGCAGCCATCGCTCCTGCACAGACCAGAGGCTCTCAGCCTGGTTTGTTTGGTTTTTAAATGTCAGGCTTTGCAAACAGAGAGGGAGGGGCTGACAGCAATGGCCCATTCTGATGTTAAAGCTGGGACTAGGAGTAAATTTAGAGACTTGCAGGTTCAGAGGCAGGCTTGTGGGTGAGAGAAGGACAAGGAAGAGGAGGAATGGGGGTGATGGCTCACAGAGGCACGGAGAGACGTTCCTGTGGCTGCCAGTGAATAATCCCCTGGCACTTCAGAAGCATCTTGACCTCCCTTGCCCTTCGTGAGGGATTTTCCTGCTAACAAGTCCCCAACAAGTCTGCAGCCAGGGGAGAGCAGTGCTCCACCCCCGGGGAATGGCAAAGTGCCCAGGAGTGTCAGGAGGGCTCCCAAAGGAAAGCCCCGAGGGGCTGGGGTGAGACCTCCTGTGCCTCTGAGGTCAGGAATTCACTGCAGCCCCCCCGAGGTCACCAGTGCCGGGCTGGTTCCCAAAGGAAGGGATCTGGCCCTCAGAAAATTGAAATGAAGCTTGTAGACTGTTCCCTGCTCGTTTTTCGGAAAGCTTTTCTCTCCCAATCTTTAATCAAATGTTTCTTCAGCTTTTTATATCGCTCCTATCAAGAAACCCATCTGTGAGCAAAATTCCCCTCATTTCCAGCTTAATATTTTTTTCCTGCGAGCGGCAAAATGTTCTTGTCTGAAAAATGTTTAATAAATTTCCCTCTGTCTCTTGCTTTTATTAGCTGTGCTTTCCTATTCCTGACGAGGCTCTCTGCCATTCCCATGTTCCAGAGCCCGCTGAATTATTCAGCCCATTTATTTCTGACTTTGGGTATTGTTCTGATCTGCCAGCGTGTGCCACTCGGATGGGAACGGGGAAGTTTTCCTGCTCCGGGGGGAATCAAAACCCTGCAGTCAGAGAAATCTTATCCTGCACTCGGGGACTTGCCTGGCATGGGGCACCAGTGGGAACAGGAGGCTTTAAATGGGGAGAAGATCCTCCTGGACATCTTTTTCCAGCCCCGGGGCCAACAGCAGAAGGAGGTGGAGCTGCTGGAGCAGCCCGGGATAGTGGAAGGTGTCCCTGGCCCTTGGCAAGGTGGGAGAATGAAATGAGCTTTAAGGTCTTTTTCAACCAAAAGCCTTCTGTGATTCCACAAACCCTGCCTTGAGCTGTGGAGAAATCCACCCTGGCCCAGCTCTGCACAAAGACAAGGCTGTACCTGCTCCAAAAGCACACCAGACTGTCATCCAAGGATGGGGCTGGGAAGTGTGGGGGCGTTGCCTGGGAAGGGACAGCTGCCCACAGGCAGGAAAATTGTGTTTTCACACACTGCCTTCCTGACAGTCATCTGCCAGAAAAGAAATATTCCTCCAGGCATGAAACAAATTGGTCCTATTCCTGTCCCCACCAGCCTTAGAGCTGCCTGCAGGCAAAGCTTTATTGGAGGAAAAGGCTTTATTATTTTGGAAAGCAGACCTTTGGGCAGCAGATTATCAACAGAATTTAAGAGCTGGATAGAGGCTTAGCCACTGCTAAAAGTCTGGTGTTAAATGGGCTCCTGTTTGCTGGTGTTTGTGCTTGCCACTTGCTGGGGGGGCGGGAAAAAAGGAAGGAGAGACCTTGATTTCACAAAGGATACCAGGACAAAATCGGAAGCCATCAACAGGATTTTTAGCTGGGTGTTCCTTTTGATTACCCAGCCCTTCCCTGGGCACACAGCGCTGCCCAAGCACCACGAGCTGCTCCTCCTTGGTGTAAGCCCCTTTACTGGCTATCCCTGCTCTCCATTCCATTCCTTCTCCAGCATGGGAAGCTGGGCTCAGCTTGGCCTGGAAGGTGGCAGGCATGGATGCACTCCTGGGGAGCACCCTTGGAGTTTTCTCCCAGGTCTCCCCTCACCTTTCTGCATGAGCCCCAGTGCAGCCACGTCCCTGTTCTGTCCCCACTCCTTTCTTGGGCCAGCCCAGAGCTGGGATGCAGCCTGAAGCCCCAAGAGCAGCTGGATTCCAAGGATCTGTGGGATCCACCAATGACCAAAGCTGCCTCCTTGTAGCTCCACCTGGCTGAGGGTGCTTCCCCATCCACCTGGGACCTCCCTGCCCATTGGAACAGCCCTGACTGTCCACCCAGCATTTGCTGCTCAGCACTGCAACAGCAGAAAGAAGCCCAGCCCAGCTGGAGACCTGTGCTCACTGGGGATTCAGGCAGGTTATTTCTGAGCCTGAGCAGCTTCTCGTGTTTGTGTGATGCAGAGTTGGAGATAATAAATCCTCTGGGAACAGGGCTGTGCTGCAGAATGCACCATCAGAGCTTGAATTACCTGGGTTTTTCCTGTCATTTGCAGAATTCAGCCTCACGTTACCCGGGATGAGAGAGAAGCTCTCGCAGCCCTAATTAAATGTCACATGTATTTAACAGAGTGTAGGTCTCCATTCCAAACTCCCTGCTCCCTCTGGCTCCAGCACAGCTGAGAGCAGGCTCTCCACAGCCTGGGAGATGGTGTCAGGGCAGTTTGTGCCTGCAGGCAGCTCCTGACACAAGGAGGGGAGTGGAGGCAGCACAAGGGGGATGTGAGTTCAGGAGCTGAAATGGGCCTTGTGACCATCAGGAACCATGACATTGCCACTGGGGAGTGCAAACAGGGAGTGGAACAGGGGGTGCCTGAGCCACCCTGGTGGGCAGCTCTTCTCCACCCCAACAAGCACCTGTCCCCTGCTGAGAGAGGAGAGCTGGGGCTGGGTGACACTGGGCTGTGAGCCCTCTGGGACCAGAGCTCCCAGACTGCTGGGGTGAGGGGCTCCCTCATTGCACAGAACCACAGAATCACAGAACCACAGAACTCCAGAATGGGTCAGGCTGGAAGGGACCACTGTGGGTCACCTGGTGTCACCTCCCTGCTCCAGCAGGGCCATCCCAGAGCACAGGACTGTGTCCAGAGGGTCCTGGAATATCTCCAGTGAGGGAGACTCCACACCCTCTCTGGGCAGCCTGTTCAGTGCTTGGTCATTGCACAGGACAGAAGTTCTTCCTCCTGTTCATCTGGAACTTCCTGGGCTCAGTCCCTGCCCATTCCTCTGGTGCCACTGCCGGGCCCCTGGAGCAGAGCCTGGGCCTGCTCTGCCCCTCCCTGCACACAGGAACCCCAGGGACACCCAGGGACACCCAGGGCTCAGGGCCCCTCTCAGCTGGGGCTCCTCTCCAGGCTGAACAGCCCCAGCTCCCTCAGCCTTTCCTGGGCACCCAGATGCTCCAGGCCCTTCCTGAGCTGCAGGAGCTCCTGTGGCTGCTGTGCTCAGAGCCCAGAGCTGGACACAGCCTCCTTGTTCCACACGTGTGAGATCAGGTTTGCAGTGAAGTTCAGCAGGGGCAGGTTTCTGACAGGAAATCACTGGGCTGCTGCTCACAGGCAGTGACAGAGCTCAGCCAGCACAAAGATTTCTGCTGTCTACCTTCCCAGATGCCAGTTTGTGTCTTCATTTCAGCTGTGATTCCCCTCTGGGAGCTGACAGCAGCTCTCACCATCTGGAGAGAGGGGTGCTCCTCCTCGGCCAGGCCTGCGGGCACCAGGGAGCCTCAGCAGGGAAGGGTCAGGGCTTTGTTCCACAGGCTCTCCTAAATAAAGAGTGTGCTCCAAAGTCACCTGAGAGCAAATGGATGCTAAAGGTTGGGCTCAATCCAGGCTGGGGGATGAGCAGATTGAGAGCAGCCCTGCCAAGGAGGGTTTGGGGGTGTTGGTGCCTGAGAGGCTGGACATGCCCCATTCCCTGGGCTGAGCCCCCAGCCTGGGCAGCAGGGCAGGGGGATTCTGCCCCTGTGTCCCTGAGCTCAGCTGAGACCCCACCTGCAGAGCTGCCCCAGCCCTGGGCCAGCAGCAGCAGCACAAGGACCTGGAGCTGCTGGAGAGAGTCCAGGGGAGGCACCGGAGCTGCTCCAGGGCTGGAGCCCCTCTGCTCTGGAGCCAGGCTGGCAGAGCTGGGGGTGCTCACCTGGAGAGGAGAAGGCTCCAGGGAGAGCTCAGAGCCCCTGGCAGGGCCTGAAGGGGCTCCAGGAGAGCTGGAGAGGGACACAAGGGCTGGAGGGACAGGACACAGGGAAGGGCTTGGACATCAGAGCCCGTTCAAGACGTGATGTTGGCGTGGAATGGGCCATGGGCTCCCCCAACAAGTGACATTTCACAGATATGTTTAATTTTGAAAACTCATTGAAAAATCCCCAGAGCAAGCTGTTCTTGTAAAGTTGAAGTGGAGCAGGTTCATTTTCCCTTTTGGGACTTTTGCTTGGAGTTTTAATTTAAGCATGCAATAAGACTCTAAAAAGTCTCAAACTGGACCAGTCCTCTTCAAACCACAGCCAGAACAAGATTATTTGGCTTCTGGACAGATGTTCTGAGATTATTTCGCAATGAGAATTCAGAGAAGTTTTTGTCTTTGCCTGGGGCTGGGCATGACCCCAGGGCTGGAGAGAAGAGAGTGATTTTCCAGCAGCAGCCACGATTTCCGTGGTGTGGATTGCTGCTGGATTCACTGGAGAGGAGTGAATTATCAGCAGAATATCTGTGTCCTTCTGCCTTTATTAAAGGCATCAAACAAGCAACCAGCATTGCTGAACTCCTTTGTCAGGGAGAAGAAAACCTCCTAGGGCAGGAATATTGACGGAGTTTGTAAACTCTGTCCTGACCTTTCTCCTGCACATAAACTTGGGGGCTGAGTCAGGACAATAAATCTGCTGCAGCTCATTCAGGAAGGGAAATGATTGCTCATCTCTCCTGATGAAAGGGACTTCATCCTGAAGCCTGGCTGGCTGGTGATTTGCAGAGCTCCCAGGGAATGGGAAGGGATTTATGCAGCAATGCCAGGGCTGTGCACAGGGATGCTGCTGTGGGGCCCCTCCGTCTCCTCCCAAAGGCATCCAGATGTCTCTGCACTACTGCTGGCCATGCAGGGGAGGAACAGGAGCAGGGAAAAAGATCCTGGCTAAGATCTAGAAATCGTAGGTGGGCTGTGGGTGAAGCATGGGAAGTGGGGAGCAAGGAAAAGAGGGATTTTGCATTGATCCGGGATAAGCAAACACGAGAGCAGACAAAGGGAGGAGAAGCAGGATCTCCACGGAGATTACCAGTGCAGGGGAATTGAATAAAATGGTTTTTTCACTGCTTGCAAAGCTTCCTCCCAGGGCCTTTGGAAGCAGCAGAAGATGGAAGCTGTGCTCCACCAGCCTGGCTGAGCTGGGGTGGGAGATGAGGGCTCTTCCAAGGAGCTCTTCCCACACCTTCCCGGAGCAGAGAGGCAGACGTGGGGTTAATGTTCTCCTTGACAGCAAGGACCAAGAGCTTATTTATGATGGACAGCAGCTTAGTGGAGCCATGTTTGGGCAGCCCTAGAAAGAGCAGAAGTGGTTTGAAAGCCCTGAATGAAAGCCAGTAGGTTTTTATACATTTTTTTAAAGCCTCATCAGGCTCTAAGCGGAGTTTGGCTTTGGTGCACGGCAGATGGCTCAGGAGATGTTTCTCTGCTCTATACATAGCCATTTTTGACCTAAATCTACTTTTGCCTCTTCTACAGAAAGCAGACGTAGTTTTGCTGGTGTGGGAGATTTCCAGAGCAATTCCAGAAGAGGCTCTCTGGGAAAGGAGTGGGGAAAGCCCTCTGCCATCCCCTGCTGGGACAATGACCCATCCCAGAGAGCAGGCAGCAGAACCAGCAGCTCTCCCCTCTTGAGGACACAAGTGCACCTGGACCAACAAACCCACTGCACCACTGGGACCCCTTCCTGCACCAGCCCCAAGCTTTGGGAGCCATTCCTTGGGGACAGCATGGCCTTGGAGTGTGGCTCACTCACCAGAGGGACAATCATGGAATGGGTGGGGGTGGGAGGGACCTCAGAGCCCAGCCAGTGCCACCCCTGCCATGGGCAGGGACCCCTCCCACTGTCCCAGGCTGCTCCCAGCCCTGTCCAGCCTGGCCTGGAAGGATTCCTGGAGCAGAGCTGCCTTGCCCCTGTGTGCCACGAACACAGCAGACGAACTGTCTGCTGGAAACCACCACGTGTAGGACGAGGGTGAAGCCCCAGTGCAGCTGCAGCCGAGGTGAGCCGGCCCAGCACCTCGGAGCCCAGGAAGATGTGCAGCCCCTGCTGTGCCAGCGCTGCCCGGGGCCAGCAGCGCCCTGCCCGGGGCCAGCACCGCTCTGCCCGGGGCCAGCACCGCCCTGCCCGGGGCCAGCAGCGCCCTGCCCGGGGCCAGCAGCGCCCTGCCCGGGGCCAGCACCGCCCTGCCCGGGGCCAGCACCGCCCTGCCCGGGGCCAGCACTGCCCTGCCCGGGGCCAGCACCGCCCTGCCCGGGGCCAGCACCGCTCTGCCCGGGGCCAGCACCGCCCTGCCCGGGGCCAGCACTGCCCTGCCCGGGGCCAGCAGCGCCCTGCCCGGGGCCAGCACCGCCCTGCCCGGGGCCAGCACCGCTCTGCCCGGGGCCAGCACCGCCCTGCCCGGGGCCAGCACTGCCCTGCCCGGGGCCAGCACCGCTCTGCCCGGGGCCAGCACTGCCCTGCCCGGGGCCAGCAGCGCCCTGCCCGGGGCCAGCACCGCCCTGCCCGGGGCCAGCAGCGCTCTGCCCCGGAGCTGGCCGCTCATCCCCAGCGCCGAGAGGAGCCTGGCGGCTGGGACAGGAGCAGGCACGGGCGCTGCAGGGTTTGTTTGAGCCACCAGCCCCCCAAGGCCAGCGCCGGAGCGTGCTGCAGGCTCACCGGCAGGGCTGCTGCCCCTGGCAGGGTTTCACCCCCGGCGCTTTTCCCGGGGCTCGGGAAGGAGGAGGGAGCGGAGCCGCTGTACAGGGATGCTGTAGCCCAGGAATCCCTCCCGGGTGCTGGTGCGGCTGCATTAGCGCTAATGGGCACCGCCACCAGCAGGCTCTCGGGAGGAGGCAGCGCGCTGAATGCCGCTAATGCTCCCTTCATCCGACTCTTTAAAAGAGTAATGAAAAGAGCTCCTGTTTACGAACAAGCGGGGCAGAGCAGCGGATCCGAGCCCTCTCTGCGCTTTCTTGCTCCTTACCCGGAGAGGGAAGAGCCCTGGGCTCAGCCTTGTTACCAAAGCCCACCCTCGGACCCGGGAATCACGAGTGATTCCTGTTAAATAACCAGCTTGCCTCAGCTTGGGCTGATGTACCGAAACAACATTTGCAAAGTGCAAATCCCGCTGTCAGTTACGTAACTGAATTATCCTTCCATATGCCAGACAGCAATTCTACAGTTAATTGATTTTAATCTAATCATTTGTAGCCAGTCACCAGTTTTAATCAACCCTGCCCACCCCCAGCCCATCGCTTTGCATGAGCCATCTTTCCAGCAATTACTGGTTTTAATTATATGAAAGTCTGGTTATGTTTCATTAATTCTTGTCACATTACCCCAGCCCTCCGCTCCCACACCCAGCGTCCAGCCACCTCGGCATGTGATCCATCACAGCGGGCAGACAGGAGCATCCTCCCTGCAGCTTCACTCCATTTGGAATGCTAATCAGCAGCATCCAGAGGAGGCAGAACGCGGGCACTGGCCCCTTTTCCCCTCCCTCCCGCCCCTGCCTCTGCCCCGGGGCCACCTGAACCCAGGCACGAAATTCCCCCGTTCAGCTCGGGAGGCTCAGGAACGGTGGCCCAGCACAGGAGCCTTCCAGCCTGGATCGTTCCATGATTCTGTGCTGGCTCCACGGCCCAGGCTGGGTGGGCAGGGTGTTCTCATCCCTGGAAAAGATCGGTTTGGCAGGAGCACTGCAAGCAGAGCTGGGTTTTTGAGCGAGTGTGAAGCTCAGAGGCTCGTGGATATTTAGAGCTGCTGCTGCTGGTGTGGACATGCCTGCTCCAAGCTGAGCCCACCTCCAGGCCCAGCCTGAAAGGGCCTCAGTGCCATGGATTCCAGGAATGAGATTCCCCCCAAAGCAGGCACTGCAGCCCAGGGCACGTGCAGGGAACCCCCTGCCTCTCCTTCCCCTCCACCTGGCTCCAAATTCCCTCTGGGTTTCCAGCAGGGACAAAACCTCTCTGGGCAGTGGTGTGGTGCAGGTGGAACCCCAGGGATCAGAGCTGTCCCTGCTCCCATGGGGGAGCCCTCTCCTGCCCCCAGGATGATGCTGAGATGGAGAACAGGGATCTGCCCAACACCGGGGTGTGGCAGTCAAGACAGACACTGCACTCAAAGCACTTTATTAAAAACACCAGAAGGCTCCAAGCACCAGCACCTTGTTATTCCAAACTCTCCCACACCTTTTCTCTGTAGCCTCCCAAGGGCAGCTCCACACAGCTCTGGCCCTTTCTCTCTTCCTTCCCCAGTTCTGGCTCGCTCCTTCCTGTCCCCAGCACGGCCACCTAACCCTGTCTGTCCCACACACAGCATCTGACCCCTTCTGTCCCTGGCACAACCTCCTGTCCCCAGCACGGCCACCTAACCCTGTCTGTCCCACACACAGCATCTGACCCCTTCTGTCCCTGGCACAACCTCCTGTCCCCAGCACGGCCACCTAACCCTGTCTGTGCCACACACAGCATCTGACCCCTTCTGTCCCTGGCACAACCTCCTGTCCCCAGCACAGCCACCTAACCCTGTCTGTGCCACACACAGCACCTGACCCCTTCTGTCCCTGGCACAACCTCCTGTCCCCAGCACGGCCACCTAACCCTGTCTGTGCCACACACAGCATCTGACCCCTTCTGTCCCTGGCACAACCTCCTGTCCCCAGCACGGCCACCTAACCCTGTCTGTCCCACACACAGCATCTGACCCCTTCTGTCCCTGGCACAACCTCCTGTCCCCAGCATGGCCACCTAACCCTGTCTGTGCCACACACAGCATCTGACCCCTTCTGTCCCTGGCACAACCTCCTGTCCCCAGCACGGCCACCTAACCCTGTCTGTGCCACACACAGCATCTGACCCCTTCTGTCCCTGGCACAACCTCCTGTCCCCAGCATGGCCACCTAACCCTGTCTGTGCCACACACAGCATCTGACCCCTTCTGTCCCTGGCACAACCTCCTGTCCCCAGCACGGCCACCTAACCCTGTCTGTGCCACACACAGCATCTGACCCCTTCTGTCCCTGGCACAACCTCCTGTCCCCAGCACAGCCACCTAACCCTGTCTGTGCCACACACAGCATCTGACCCCTTCTGTCCCTGGCACAACCTCCTGTCCCTCCCTCCTCACAGCAGGGCCAGCAGACCCCAACTGAGCCCCTCCCAGCTCACTGACCCTTTATCACACCCATGGCTGGGAGGGCAAGGCTGTTCCCACTCCGGGATAATTAACACAGCTGCAAATCACATATCAAGGGCAGGACTGCCTTCAGCAGCATCTCCCTCTGCCTCCCCACATCTGGGTGTGAGGGATCAGCCAGGGAGGATTTTGCCTCTGAAACACTCCACCTGCAGTCAGGTTATTTGTCTGGCTGAGCTGTGGGCTCTGGGGTGTCCCCACTTAAACAAATACCTAACAAAAATGAAGGGTTACTTCACATCTGGTTGGAAGGAACAGGAAGCCCTGCTACTCACACCAGAAGGTGGTGTGAACAATTCCTTTTCCCCGAGTGTCCTTGCAGGAATCCCTGTGCTGCAGCCTGCCTGGAGCTGGTGTGGGGGCATGGAGATGCCAGGGGTCTCATGGGGCTGTCCCAGAGCCCTTCCCGCCACCCTGCTGCTGCTGCTGCTGGGGCCTGTGGGTCTGCGAGGGTCCCTGTCCCATCCTGTGTCTCTCAGGACAGCCCCTGAGGCCGAGGAGGGACAGAAACCCCCCCGGAGGCCCCAACAGGGAGCCACAGGCGCTGGGATGAGCTGCCAGCCATCACTAATGGCTGGGCAGCGGGAGGGGCTGACGAGGCTTTTGTGGAGAACTAATGAAGAGAAGAGGGAAATCTCCTTCTGTCTGAGCGCCGGCGAGTAATGCTGGCTCTGGGGAGCACTTGGCGTTTAATCCTGCCCCTCCCCATCGGGCCACCTGCACGGAGAGATGAATGGCTGAGCCCAGCCCCGGTTCCCTGCGTTCCTGCTGCCCAGCCCCTGTGGCAGCGCCGGGGGGCCCGGCAGGAGGCTCCTGGGGGCTCCCGTGGGTGCCCAGCCGGGCTGGGGGGCTCTGGGTGGCACTGGGATGAGATTGCCCCCTTTGTGCCGGGAGCTGCGAGGGTGATGCCCTTGAGCAGCTCTCCGGGTCACAGGAGCGTTCCTGACACGTTTGCTCTGCTGTAGATAAACGCTGCAGTCATTATTCATTCGTCATTTCGAAGGTTGTCCCTCACAGGGACAGGAAAATGGGGAGTCCTGAGCTGAGCATTGACGCTGGGGGCAGAGTCTGAGCCAGGGAAGAACTGGGGGCAGGGGCTGGAATGGGATCAGCTCCCAACCCAGCCCAGCCCGCGATTATTCCGAGATTCAGCAGCTCTGTGCTCAGCCCTTTGGGGATCCGGGAGGGTCCCGGGCAGGTCCGTGAACACCGCGAGCAGGGCAACATCTGCCTGGAGCTGGCGGCTTTGGGGGACGGGAGAAAAGCCACCCGTGTCCTCTCCTGAGCCCGTTTTCCATGGGCACCTCCCGGCCCCGGGACAGGCGACACGGCCCGGGAGGAGCAGCAGGTCGCAGAGCCCGGCCGGGGGAGCGATGCGCCCACAGCAGAGGGCTCCCCAGCCCTCGGCAAGAGCAGGGGGAGCTCGGAGCCCTGCCCCGGGAATTAGACATCCTTTGGAGACAAGGAGGGGAAGAAAGAGAAAAAGAAAGTTGAAAAGTAGAAAGGGAAAAAGAAAGAGAAAGAGAAAAAGAAAAGAAAAAGAAATATAGCAAGAGAAAATAATAAAGATAAATAAAGAGAAAAGGGTAAAGAAAAAGAGGAAGAAAAAAAGAAGAGTATAAAGAAAAAGGGAAAGGAAAAAAAATGAACAAAAAGAAAAGCATAAAGAAGAAAGGAAAAATAAATAGAAATAGGAAAAAAAAGAATAAAAATTAAAAAAAAAATCAGAAAAAGCCAAAGTTCTGTTTTCCCTCTGCAGGGAGCAGTGCTGTGGTGATGGAGTGCTGGGTCCTCCCCTTCCCACCGCAGGGATTTGTCATCAATCTGCCTTTGGCTGGAACCTGAGCAGGGGAAGGAGGAAACCCCCTCCCTCCCTCCCTCGGCGGGCTGGGAAGAACCTGGAGGGTAATTTCGGCATTTGGAGTGGGAGTTGAAGGAGGACGCCAGACTGGGCTTTCCATCCTTCCCACATTGCCCACGGCCCAAGGGAGAGCGTCTGCCTTCCCTAATGCCGGATGGGTGCCCCCGAGAGGCAGCGCTGGCCCCCGGGCAGGGATGGGCAGGGATCTCTTCCCCCGGAGCTGC
Organism: Phylloscopus collybita; assembly: GCA_027886175.1. Taxonomy (NCBI): domain Eukaryota; kingdom Metazoa; phylum Chordata; class Aves; order Passeriformes; family Phylloscopidae; genus Phylloscopus; species Phylloscopus collybita. The sequence goes on from JAJNNQ010000024.1 coordinate 703,379, forward strand.
ATTTCCTTGGGGTCACCCCCTTCCCCGGCGACGCTCACCCTGCCCCGGCGTCAGCCATCCCCTTGGTGTCCCCTCTCTGTGCCGAGCACAAGGCCACCCCGGCACTACTCGGAGGGCAGCGGCTGTTCAGGAACCCGGGGAGGGCACCGGGCAGCCCGGGTGGGCACGGGGCACTCTGCCCTGCAGGCTGTGCCCTGTGCCCTGCCCAGGTGGGCACGGGGCACTCTGCCCTGCAGGCTGTGCCCTGCCCAGGTGGGCACGGGGCACTCTGCCCTGCAGGCTGTGCCCTGTGCTGTGCTCAGGTGGGCACGGGGCACTCTGCCCTGCAGGCTGTGCCCTGTGCTGTGCCCAGGTGGGCACGGGGCACTCTGCCCTGCAGGCTGTGCCCAGGTGGGCATGGGGCACTCTGCTCTGCAGGCTGTGCCCTGCCCAGGTGGGCACGGGGCACTCTGCTCTGCAGGCTGTGCCCAGGTGGGCACGGGGCACTCTGCTCTGCAGGCTGTGCCCTGTGCTGTGCTCAGGTGGGCACGGAGCTGACCCTGCAGCGCGGCTGGAGCAGGGAGAACAAAGAGCTGATCCCCAGTGACCGGACATCGTCCCCAGCAGGCAGAACAGGGCTGCCGCTGGGCACGCCTAGGAAATGTGCCCTCTCTGCCATCGATTATGCATCTCGGCATTGCCAGTTCCCCGCCGCCGCCGCTGGGATGGAATTCTCCTCGGCTGATAGGGATGGAGCCGCCTTCCTCCGAGCGCAGCCCCTGTGCTCGCTGCGGGGCGCCGGGGATGCTGCCTTCGCCTGCCCGGGTTGGGCTGAGCCCGGGGGGTGTTTTACACACGCCGAGGGCCGGGCTGGGGGCTGGGGGCCGCCAAACCTCGCCCCGGGAGCTCCTGCTGGGAGCCGGTGCGGGGCTTTGGAGAGTGCAGCCCCCGGGCAGCGGCCACTGCGGGGGCACAGGGGCTGCCCCAGGGCGCGGGGAGTTCAGCCGGCTGGAGCCTGTGGGTGGGAGGGAAGAGATTTACTCCGACATCACAGCTCCCGGCACAGGAGCAACCCCCTGTGTCTGTGTCTCCATCTCTCCTTTTGTCGTTTCCCCGGGGAGAACAGGCATCCCCCCAAATCCACGGCTCTGCCTCAGCCAGGAGCCGAGGCTGCCCCCCAGCACCGCGGGGCACGGCTGTGGCTGCGGCTGCTAAAGAGCTGAGCTGGCACAAGTGTCGGTCAAAGACACTTGTGACAAAGACACTCAAAGAGCAGAACCTGCGTGCTGCTCCCCCGGCCGGCAGGGGCCAGGGGGGTTTGTCCTGCTCCGACACTCAGAGCAGGTGTTCCCAGAGCTGCCTCATCGATGCGGAGGTGCCGGTGGGAGTGGGAATCTCTGGGAGTGCCGCCGGGAGCCGTGCCCACCCCCCCTGCAGGGTGGGCAATCATTCCTTCCTTGCTTCCCTCCAGCTGAGCTCCCCTGCTCACCCCCTCCAGGACCCCCAGGCCTGGGCTGCTCTGTGTCCCTCTCCCTGCTGGCACAGGCTCCTGGGAGAGCCCCAGGCACACAGGAGCACAGCCCCGCTGCCAGGGAGGCAGTATTTGCTCTGGTGTTGATTTCCCCAGGGCAGGAAGATGGATGGGAGAGCAGGCATGAGAGCTGACGTGCCAAGCCCATCTCTGCTCGGTGTGGGGCTGAGGACAGGCTGTGTCCAAGGGCAGAACCCTCCTGGCCCTGATCCCACCACCACTGCTGAACATCTGAGGGGGTCAGACCCCCCCAGGGTTATTTTCCTGCTGAAGGCTGCATTGCTGAGGGTGCATTTCCCTCAGCCAGGACCCTTTTGTTTCACTGGACTTGGTGCCCTGAGAGTGAGCAGCGAAAAGGGGGGAGCAGGCAGAGCCAAGCACGGGAGGTTCTCCTAAATATCCTTTGCTTTCTGTTTAAATACTGGAGGCAAAGTCCTTGCACAGTGTTCAGAGGTGACAAAAATCCCCACAGTGTGCTCTAAGTGGGTTTTTTCTGGCTGTTCTTGGCCTTGCATCTTTGTCACACCTCTTCACCCTCTGTGGGTACCTTCACTCGGTGCAAACCCCCGTCCCTGACCTCCCCAGGAAGTTTTCTCTCAGCTGCTGGTATTTGAGGGTGTTTCACCAGGAAGCAGCACACCAGCCTCCTAGGCTGTCTCTCCAGTTTGCTGTCTGTGCCAGCTTGAGCCCAGAGAGCAGGTGGGCTCCGTGCCTGCAGAGCTGTGCAGTGCAAGGCCACCAGCCCTGCCCACAGCAGGGACACCTGCAGGCACACAGCCCTGCCCTGCTGCTCCTCAGAGGCCAGCACTGGGGGTGGCACTGGGCATCTCACAGGGACACCTGGAGGCCCTGGCAGCTTTACACCATTGCCTGTGGTTTTGTCAGCCCCAGAACCCCAGCAGCCTGCTGCTCCCAGCTGAGCACAGCCAGCTCTCCTCAACCAGCCCTCCAGAAGGGGGTGGCCTGGAGGTGACATTAAATCCCACCAGTGCCACCTGTGCCATGGACAGGGACACCTTCCCCCATCCCAGGGTGCTCCAGCCTGTCCTGGGACGCTTCCAGGGCAGGGGCAGCCACAAATTCTCTGGGGGACATCCTGTGGGCAGGCTGTGTGCCTGGTGTGTCCCCAGAGGACCTGTCCCCCGGGGGACAGCTGCAGCAGCTGGCTTCCTTTATCTCTGCTTCCTCTCCCCAGCAGTTCCAGCACATCAGAGAAGGCAGATGCTATCAGCACCTGCAGCTGGTTTCTCTTTTGGAAGGGTGCAGAAGCACATTGGTGACTTTGGGAGTGCTGAAATAAAGGGAGCAAGAGGTTAATAAATCTTCCTCTCAGCAGTGCTCACTCCAGCGTCCTCAGCCCTTTCCTGGCCCTGCAAAGAGAGGTGCCACCCACTGATCCCTCAGTGTCCTTGCACAGCCCTGCCTTGGGTTCCCTGCTCTCTTTCTAGAGGGGGAAGGGGTGGCTGTGTCTTGGGAGAAGGGGAATGGCTCCAGGGATGAGCTGTGGAAGGGGCAGGCTGGTCAGGCTCAGCCTGAGCCGTGTCAGGGTGGCTGGCCCAAAAAGGATCCCTCAGGGGGGCAGGTCTGGGTGTGATCCCTGGGCTCCAGAGCGCCCGTGTCCACCCCTGTGCAGGGGGAGCCTGCTGGATCCTGCCCTTCCAGGAGGATCCCAGCTGCTCCCCTTGCTCCCACTGCTCAGCCCCTGCTCTGCAGCACCTGGGGCTGCCCCAGCCCTCCCCAGCCCCCCTCAGACCTTCCCTTCCCTTTGCACTTCCCAGGCTGTTTTGCAGGGGTGCAGCCCGGCTCTGGCAGAGACCTGCCCCCCATTCATTAATTACCTGAGTGCCTGACGGGTGTCAGCGGCCCAGGGGACCGGGAACAGCCTCCAGAGTGATGGAGGGCTGGCAGGGAGGCAGTGATGGATTGGTGCAAGGTGAAGGGAGTTAAATATGAACAGCTCGAGTGAATGATGGCAAAGGAGAACCTGCAGCCTGTGCAGAGCAGCTTGAAGGGTATGAACACCCAGAGAGAGGTGGTGGCGTTGCTGAGATGGGGAATTGCAGCAAAAGCCCTCAGGGCAAGCCCAGGGAATTGCCCTTTGCCAGCCTGAAGTTATCAGGGCCACACTTGCAAGTTCGCTCCTCTAATCTAAATGCAGCCAAGGATTTTTGGCTGCAGTCAAGCAGAGACACTGTTGGAAGGGCAGAACCTCAATTTCTCCTTCCTTTCCCCCTCAGTGCCTGGAGTTTCTCTGTGCTCAGCACTGAGGCATCCCCCGAGCCCCAGGGAGCCCTCAGGACCTCAGAGACTTGTCCTGGTGCCAGCAGAGATTGTGACTGCTGGGCAGGGGCACGGGGAGCAGGACTGCAGGGTGGGGTGGGGTGGGATGGGATGGGATGGGGTGGGATGGGGTGGGGTGGGGTGGGGTGGGATGGGTGGGATGGGATGGGATGGGATGGGATTGATGGGATGGGATGGGCTTCAGGGTGCCTCCCACAGCCCAGCCTGTGATCCCACAGAACACCCCCTGGGGCAGGGCTGTGAACAGACAGATCCGTGCAGAGGAGTTCGGGGTGGGCTGTGCCTCCTTCCACGGGGCATCCTGGTCTCCTGCCTTGCAGAAATGCCCCTTCCCAGCAGCTGAGGCTTTGCTGCCTCCCCCGGCCTCAGGGGGCTGCGGAACTGCGCTGGAATCTCTGCTAATGAGATCCTTGGTGTGCCTGGGGGGCACTGCCAAACCCCCCCAGGGACCCTGCAATTAAACATCCTGCTCTCCTCCCTCACTCCTGCACAGAGCTGAGACAATTACCCCCAGCTTCCCAAAGGTTAAAGGGAAAAAAAAAAGTGTTGACGTTTTTCTGGGTTTTAATCATTTTTTTCTTCCCTTTAAAATGTTTGTACCTTTTAAACCAATGCTAATTACACATTTTTTAATGGACAGCATTTTATCAATACAGACAACTGGGACTGGGACACCAATTAAAGTCAGAGAGAGAACTACAGCTGTAGCAGAACACCTGTTTGTTTTTTTCCCCCAAAATTATGACATCAACTTAATTGCAACTTTCCAATCCATTTTCCCCCCAATTAATCTAAAGTGCTCTGTTCTTAGGAGGATTTTGCAGCCGTGATAAAGCAAGTCAATAACCTGCTTTCTGACCCTCTGCTAAACTGCTAATGACTTTTTTTTTTTATTGTATCTCCATTTTAATGGACGATGGACACAGCCAAAACCTGGCTGGGAAGTTGCAGGCAAAGTTGTGCTCTGCCTTTGGCAGCAGGGCCATCTGCCCCAGCTCCACAGGCAGAGACAAGGAGAGTGGCTGGGATGGCTCCAGGCTGGGATGCCAGCTGCCAAAGCAGGAGGCAGAGCAAGGAATGCTGGCCAGGAGGTGCCAGCTGGGCAGGTGCCCCCTCTGCAGCCACCCCACAGCAGGCCCTGGCTGAGGCTCTGCCTTCCCCTGGGCTGGGGCATTGCCAGCAGGAGGAGGAGGAGGAGGGAGGTGGTGCTGGCAGCAGGCAGGGGCTGAGCAGGAGCCCAGGGCATGTCCAGCAGCAGCTGCTGCTCCCTGCTGGGTCACCCTGCACCCCTCCTGCCTGCAGCTGGCAGCTCTGCCCTGCCCAGGGCTCAGATCCCTTCCCCTGCCCCCATTGCCCCAGCTCTGCCCCTGGCCAAGCTCCTGGCCCATGCCAGGGCCCCAGGCTGCTCCCATCCCTGGGGGCAGAGCTGTCCCAGCAGGTGCTGTCCCACGGCATGCTGCTGTCCATCCCATTCCCTGCCCTTCAGCTCCTGGGGAAAGGGATGGAAATCCCTCCTCCAGGGAGCATTCCTGGGGCTGCTGGCTTCCAGCTGCTGGCCCTGCCCAGAGCAGCCCGAGCAGGCTCCCTGCAGGGACATGGGGGGCTCTCAGGGCTGGAATTCCTTTGGGCTCACCCTGCCCTAAGCCACACTGCTCAGCTGCTGGCTCTGCTCAGCCTGTGCCAGCCAGGTCTTCTCCAAAGGACCCTGGAACGTTCTGGGGTGGAGCTGTGACCTAAGTATCGCTGTGGGGGACACAGGAACGAGGCAGGGAGTGCATCAAAGAGGCTGCGTGGAGCTCTTGCAAGCAAGAGACCCCTCCTTTATTTTCCTGACTCGTTTTGTACATTTACAGATGTGCCCACCCCAGAGGTGGGACCCTTGGGAACCACTGGTCGTTTTCCAGAGACCATCACCAAAGCCCCTCCTCTGGGAACAGATGTGGGAGCTTCGGTAGTTTACAGAACATGACCTTGTGCATCAAAACCGTGCCTGGGAATGGAATTCCCAAAACCAAAACAGGCAGGCACGAGCATGGCAACACCTGAGGGATGAGCGAGTGCAGCTCCTGGCCCTGCCCAGGGCACCCCGACAGTCCCACCCTGCCCAGACCCTTGGTGAGCTCCTGAGCTCCAGCCTGAGGGCCACTGGAGATCCTTTCCTGATCCAGGCACTCGCTGGGAGGCACGGGCAGCAGCTCAGCAGCCTCTTCACCTTTGCTGCCCTCATCATTCATCCCTCAGGCCCACGTGTGCTTTTCCAGCTCCTGCATCGTTCCCACAACTCCTCCCTGCAGCCTCTCCATTTGTCTCTGCTCTGGCAGAGCCTGCAGGCAGGGGCAGAGCCATCACTGCAGAATTACTGTCCAAGGAGGGCAGCTCCAGCTGACAGAACCTCCTGGCCCCCGGGCAGCTCTTTCCCCTCAGCACTTCCCCCAGAGCCAGAGCGGGGTCCCCACGAAGGGTGGGGTGTGCAGGGCAGCCACTGCAGGGGCTGGGAGGCCAGAGTGGCCCAAAGCCAGGCTGGGGGGCAGAGGCAGAGCTCAGTGTCACCCCTGGGCTCTGCACCCCTCAGACCAGCAGCAGGCTGGCTCTCAGGGACGGCAGGCTCCAGCAGGAATTCCTCCAGGAATGCCCCGAAGCAGCAGAGAGTGTGGGGACCAGGAGCCTCATGCTGGCCTGTCCCACTGGATGCAAGCTGTCCCAGTCCAGCTGCTTTACCCCAGACGTGTGATGGCCTGGGGAGCCCTCCTGGAGCTCTGCAGGGTGGCTGCAGGGTGGGATCTCCCCTGCAGCAGGGACATCTCCCAGGGCTTGAGGTTCCTCACCCAGGACTGGGAGATCCTTCCTTGCCCGGGGGAGAGAGACCCTCTGTGCTCACCAGGTCCTTGCTGGGCTCTGAATTAGCACTAATTAAACCCCTGTTGTTAACTCATTTAGACAGAAGTCCCTGTCCAAGCCTGAGACCGAGACTGGAGCTGGCCCAGTCCATCAGGAGCTCAGGCAGCCAGGGGCTGCACTCAGCAGGGGGCTCTTCCTTACCCTTCTTGTGCCTTCAGCCTCTGTGCAGATCCTTCTGGACCCTTTCTAACCTGACTTTCCTCTGAGTGCCACCCCTGTGGGCAGTGACAGCCACCCTTGCCACCCAGCTCTGCTCAGCTGCCTTTTGCTGAGCTCACATCAAGAACACACTTTGGCCAATGCCTTCCTTGGGTGGGGATCCCTGCAGGGCCCCCGAGCTGCTCATTCACAGCAGAGCCTCCCCAGAAAGGGGCAGAGCCATGGAAAAGGGGCAGAGCCATGGAAAAGGGTCAGATCCATGGAAAGGGTCAGAGCCCAAAAAGGGGCAGAGCCATGGAAAGGGTCAGAGCCATGGAAAGGGTCAGAGCCATGGAAAGGGTCAGAGCCATGGGAAAGGGGCAGAGCCATGGAAAGGGGCAGAGCCATGGAAAAGGAGCAGAGCCCAAAAAGGGTCAGAGCCATGGAAAAGGGGCAGAGCCATGAAAAGGGTCGGAGCCATGAAAAGGGTCAGAGCCATGGAAAAGGGTCGGAGCCATGGAAAAGGGTCGGAGCCATGGAAAGGGTCGGAGCCATGGAAAAGGCTCGGAGCTGATGCCCTTCCCTCCCCCCCGGCGATTCCAGGCGGACGCTGCTGCCGCTGCGGTGCCCGGAGCTCGCTCCTGCCCTGCCCTGGGCAGTGACCTTGTGCATAATTGAACACGGCCGCTGTCTCCTCTCCCCTCCTCTCCCCTCCCCTCCCGGGTGAGGTGACACCGATCCGCTGCTCTGCCGGCCCCCGGCCGTGCTGGCTGTGTCACCTGAGCTCCCGCGGGGCTGTCCTTGGGGCGGGATGCTGACTCTGGGCTGTCAGGGCAGGAGGGGCACGGTGCCACTGCTGCTGTCCCCTCCTGGCCCCGGGCTCCGGGAGCACCTGCAGAGGCCAAACAGAGGTGGCTGGATGGCACAGGGAGGTGCTGCTCCTGCCCCCCAGCCTGCAATTCCAGCAGGAATCCCACAGTGCTCAGCCCCTCCAGGGCAGGGACACCTTCCCCTGCTCAGAGGCCCCATCCCATCCTTGGATGTTCCCGGGGATCCAGGGGCAGCCAGCACCTCTCTGGGCAACCTGTGCCAGGGCCTCCCCACCCTCAGCCTGAAAAATCCTCATCTCTGCTCTGAATCTTCCCTCTTTTAGTTTGAAGCCCTCCCCTCCTGTCCTAAAAGGTCTGTCCCCATCTCTCTTCAGCCCCTTTGGCCGTGGGGGATGCTGCTGCTGGAAGGAGCGTGGAGGAGGGGGTCTCCAAGGCCAGGCTGGCTCAGGGGGCAGAGCCCTGACACTCCTGGGGACACAGAAAGGAGGGCTGGGGCCCTGTGACAAGAGCAGGAACGTGAAGATGCTCTGAGCCTCCCGAAGGTGTGCTGCACCATTTGTCACAGCCTGAGGAGAGACAGGCAGAAGGGATCTGGGGAGAAAAAACCCAGCAGTGGGAGGCAACTGGGAGCTGGAGGAACCAAGCAGCTCCATTTGACTCTCTGCTCACAAAGGAAGTCATTAAAAAACACCAAACCCCCGGGGTTTTGGTTTTTTTTGCTGGTGAGTCCCTAAATTAACGAGTCTGGTGATTTCATGAGCCTGTGCTGCAGATTGTTGGGGAGCTGTGCTTCATTAAAAACACACCATGCATTTGAAGGTCTTTCGAAGGGAAGAAAAAAAGAGAAGTTATTTGCAGAGCACCCCAAATTTTCCACCCTTCAGGCTGCTTCAGCTCAAGGCAGGGATTTCTGAGGGCCAGGCTTGCAGCCAGCTGAAGCTTTTGCAGTGCACTGGCAGTGTGTGCAGAGCCCCTGCAGCAGTCAGTGCCAGGCAGGCTCCCAGGGCTCTCCTGAAGGCTGTGGCTGCAGCTGGAAGTGTTTGTGCATTTCTTTGTGGCAATCCCCAGTGTCAGAGCTGGCCTGCCCCACCAGTGCCCAGGCAGCAGCTCCCTGCAAAGCTCTGCAGCTGCAGGACTTCTCCTCTCTTGCCCCTGACCCAGAGCAGAGGGATTATTTTCATTCAGAGCAGACTTGCTGGGAGCTGGCTGGAGACAAGAGCCAGGAGAGCGATGAAAGAGGGAGGAAATGGAGTATTTTTATTCCTGCTGTGTCACCAAACCTCCAGCTCCCACCTGGGAGCAAGGAGGTCACTGCTAAGGAGCTCCTACAAAGACAAAGAAGGCAGCTGGGCTGGAAACAGTCTGTGCAGGATTTGCCTAAGCCAGGCTCACCTCACTGCCACTCCTGCCCACAGCGGGACAGGGCCAGGCTCTGCTCTCTGACATTCCTCTGCAAAGGAAGAGAAGCATGGAGCAGAGAGAAGCAGAGCCTGAGAGCAGTGCCCATGTCTTGTGCTGACCCTGCTCCTCCTAAAGCTGGGCCCTCTCTGGGCTCCTCCAGGGCTCTGCTCCCCATCCCCTGCCCACCGGGGCTGGCAAGGGAATGACACCCAGGCAGGAATTTCCCCTCCCTGAGGGAAGCTTTCCCCCTCCTCTTGCTCTTTTCTCCGTGCTGCTTGTCTCGCTGAGATCAACACTTTGGATTTCCCCCTGAAGCACTCACCGAGGTCAGCAATGTCCCTGGGAGACAGCTCGGGGCAGGAGGGCCAGCCCCATCCCAGCAGGGATGCTCATGGATGCTCAGGGATGCTCAGGGATGCACAAGGATGCACAGGGATGCACAGGGATGCTCAGGGATGCACAGGGATGCTCAGGGATGCTCAGGGATGCTCAGGGATGCACAGGGATGCTCAGGGATGCTCAGGGATGCACAAGGATGCACAGGGATGCACAGGGATGCTCAGGGATGCTCAGGGATGCTCAGGGATGCTCAGGGATGCACAAGGATGCACAGGGATGCTCAGGGATGCACAGGGATGCTCAGGGATGCTCAGGGATGCTCAGGGATGCACAGGGATGCACAGGGATGCTCAGGGATGCTCAGGGATGCTCAGGGATGCACAAGGATGCACAGGGATGCACAGGGATGCTCAGGGATGCACAGGGATGCTCAGGGATGCTCAGGGATGCACAGGGATGCTCAGGGATGCTCAGGGATGCTCAGGGATGCACAAGGATGCACAGGGATGCACAGGGATGCTCAGGGATGCTCAGGGATGTCCCCCTGGCCCCGGCAGGAGCTGCAGGGGCAGGAGACCCCCCTGGGACTCACGGGGTGCAGCTCCGGGCTTTTTGGAGCAGGGCCCTGCTGGCAGCCCAGCCACCAAAGCTCTAATGAAAGGTTTTCCCATCTCCCTGGCGTTTACTTCAACAACAGAAAAAAGCAATTTCCCGGTGGGTTTTAGTTCTTTTTGATATGCTGCCTTTATCTTCGGCGCTTTGTGGTGCTAAATAGCTGCTGCATTTCACACCAGGAGAGCACAAATCCCTGTATTGCTGCCCCAAAAGGGCAGAAATAAACATGGATGTAGTCACAAGTGAAACCACTCGTGCTATTTCTGTCTCCCTTATCGCCGGTACTCCAACAAGATTTCTCCCGAGCCTTTCTTCTCCTTGATCTCGCCTTTTTCTGTTCCCATCATCTTCTTATCCTCTTTTCTTCCAGCCCCGGGTTTCTGGAGTTCTCTGCCTTTTATGCACAAAGCCGGCAGCTCTCTTTAATCAAACACAGCAATTAAGGAGCTCTCAATTACAAGTGTCACCCGTGCCATGATTTATTCCTGGCTCCGGGACGCGGAGTTCACTCATTATTGCTGTGTCTGGAGCAGTCTGAGGGCAGTGAAGTGCGGGGAAGGGGACGGCAGAGAGCAGCCGCCCCCAGGAGCAGCATCCCAGCCTGCAGCAGCCCCAAATCCTCACCGAGCTCACGGCTGGGACCTTCTGCTGTGACTGGGGAGGAGGGGACTCCCAGGGGAGCCGGCACTAGCAGGCACACAGGGCACGACACAGGCATCTCCTTTATTTTTTTATTTTTTTTTTATTTTTTTTATTTATTTTTTATTATTTATTAATTTTTATTTTTTACTTATTTCCCCCCCTCAGAAAGTAAGAATGCTCCTTGAAGGTGGCCGTTCGTCCTTGCCTCGATTCCCAGGCCCGCAGCAGGTCCGTGGAGCTGCCCCACCCACCCATCCATCCCTGCGGGGACAGGAACTGTCCCTGTCCCTTTTCCCAGGTGCTGTCCCTGCCGGGACCAGGAGCACGGGGACACGGCTCCGGTCACCCTGCCAGGGGCAGGGAACACCCCCCTGGGGCAGCGTGGGCTCACAGGCAGTGCCCTGGGGCTGCCACTCCTGCCCTCAGCTGAGAACAGAAGTGGGGACGGAGTTTTGGGAGCTTCCATCCCCTTGCAGGGCTGGGAGCAGCACGGGCAGGAGCTGCTCCCCAGCACTCTGAGGCTGGGGGTGCTCAGGCTCACCGGTTATTTTGCTCCAGAGCTTGCCCTGGAATGTGAATTCCAGGAGGGGTGGCTGACAGCACAACCCCGGGGGCACGGCCAGGGCTGGCAGTGGGAGGGTGGAGGCTGCCCAGCAGATCAGGGTTATCCCCTGGGATGCTGTTCCCTGCCCAGCAGATCAGGGTTATCCCCCTGGGATGCTGTTCCCTGCCCAGCAGATCAGGGTTATCCCCCTGGGATGCTGTTCCCTGCCCAGCAGATCAGGGTTACCCCTGGGATGCTGTTCCCTGCCCAGCAGATCAGGGTTACCCCCCTGGGATGCTGTTCCCTGCAGGAGCTGCCACAGGCTCCCAGCCCCTTTTTAGGCTCTGCTGACTCCTGCACCCTCTGTTCCCAGAACGTCTTCTGCAATGACTCCCCCGAGGAATGAGAAATGCAGGAAACTGCAGCTGGCACTTCAGGGAATGACATTCCAGCTGTTAACCACAGCAGCCTTTTTTTTTTTTTTTTTTTTTCCCCAGTTTCCTGGAAGCTGGACAGCTGTGATTTCCTTTGTGATTTCCTTTGGGCTTGCCTGTCATACCAGCAGGCTGCAGAGAGACCCTGGCGTGCCTCAGGCCAGGAGAGCCCCAGCTCAGCCCTGGCACAGCTGGAGGTGTCACCTCCCTGCTGGAGGGGACGGGCAGGGCTGTGCCAGGCTGCTCCAGCTGTGGGGGAGCAGTGCAGCAGGAGCCAGTGGGAGACCCTTGGGATAGGAAAGTGTATTTACAAATTACTTCTTGTAATCCAATCTTGCAATAACCAAAGAGTTTTTGGAAAGGGGTGTGTCGCTGGTGTCTTTTGCCTTCAAGCCGTGCTTATTTTGGCTTTTGTGACTGAGGCACAGCTGCTGCCCTCCCCTTGCCCTGGGGCTGGGCACGGGTCTGCACCCCCCCAGGCATGCTGGAGTGCAGCTCTCCCAGTGCTCCCAGTTTGATTGCCACCAGGGGTGTCTCCATCCCTCAGCAGGCCCTCCCCACGCACCTGCAGTTATTGCTCCTTTCACACACAGCCACTTCCCATCTCCCAGACCACAGCTTTTGGAATAGCTCCTTATTTGTGCCCAGCCCTGCTCCAGAGCACTCCTGCACTCACAGGAAATCAGAAACTGTGGGGTGGGGGGAAAGAGAGATGAGCACAGCGTCCCCAAAGCTTCCTGGGTGCAATTTGGAGGCACTCAGTGCCCAGTGTGTAATTAGGGCATGGCACTGGGACAAACAGGAGACGGGGAGGGTGGAAAGGGAAGCCTTTTATAACAGCAAGAAGGATTCAACAGCAAGTTTTGCCAGGGAGAGTTATTTTTTCCCGAGTTTGCTCGGGAAATTGGAACCATCTCAGGTTCTGGGCTCTTTAGCAAATGACATTCCAACTTGGAGAGCCAGGGGAGAGGGATTAAAGCCTTCCTTATCAGCGCTGTGGGAGAGCAGCTCTGTCCCTCAGCACCCTGCAAGCAGCAGAGCAGGCTGGGGCTGGGAGGGCGCTCGGGGAGCAGCCTCAGCTCTGAGCACACCTGCAGGGCAAAGGATGCTCTGCCCTGGCCACAGTCATCTCAGAACCTGCAGCCAGCAGCTCCTGCACAGCTCCACTCAGGTCCATTGAGCCCCAAAGAGGAATTGTGTATTTCAGGAGCAGTCATTACTCAGCCTGTCTCTGAGCGCCGGAGATCATTCCTGATTTACTCTGCTCCAGTGCTGGGGCCTTGGGCAGAGCACAGCTGCAGGAGATGCACTTGGCAGCAGCAGGGGAACTTGTCCAGTTCAGCAGCATGGGCAGACAAGCTTATGCCTCCAAGTGCAAGGGGTGGGATCCTCCCCCAGAGGACAGCTGTGGGGAATGCCAGTTTAATCTAAAGGGACAACAGGAGCCCCAAACTCTCCTGCTCCTTTCTCACAGGGCAAACTTTGCACCCAGCCCTCCCCCCTGCACCCCCGCTGTGCTGTTGGTGTTAAATCCCAGTGTCAGCCACCTCACAGCACCCCTCCACCCTGCTGGGAATCATTGGGATTCCAATCCTACCAGCCACAGCACTCGCAACCACAAGCAGAAATTTTATTAGCTCCTGCTTCTCTCCTCCTCCAGGTAGTTAATTAAAACATTGATTGATCCTAGAGGCAGGGCAGACCTGTCCTGGTGAGATTCTTGTAGATAAATCCTTTTGGGGAGGCAGCAAACTACCTGCAGCTCCTGGAGCTGAGGCTTTCCAATGAAATCTGTTTCTTCTCCTCTTTTTCTCCTCCCTGCATGATTCCATCTGCCTGGTAATTGGTTTATGGGAACAAGGTGGGACAGGGTCAAATCCTGCCCTCAGTCAGGAGGTAGCACAGCTTCCCCAGGTGGGTCAGGGGAAGGAAGAGAGGTGAAATGTTTGATGTGTGAGACAATCCGTGACACCCTTATCCCAGCGACTGCACATGGCTGGGTCACTCCTTCACATCCTTCCAGGGATCAGGGCTGAGCTGGCTCTGGATCTGCCTGATCGCTCTGTTTTCCCCTTCCGAGATCCCTGGAAACCTCCAGTTTCTGGGAATTGTGGTTTTAATTGGTAGCATTCCAGCGATTCCGTGGCTCATCTTTTCAGTATCCCTCTGGGAACCTCCCAGAATTTTTTGAACTCCAGCGTAACATCTTTGGGTGTATTTGCCTTCCCCAGCCTGGGGGCTGGATTCCAGCACAGCCCTGCCTCAGCCCCAGGCACAGCAGCAATTCTCTGTCACAAAGGGTGTCCCCTCAGGGAGCACTCTCTGGGAGCAGACTGCAGGCTGCCAGAGGCAGCTCCAGAGGGTTGGAAGAGAAACATCCAGTGGGTTTGGGTTCATGTTTTGTTGGCCCCCTGCAGACAGGCACTGGGTGCACCTGGGACCACCCCTACCCCCAGTGCTGGAAATCCAGCAGCAGCAAACCAGGAGAAACCCTCTGGCTTTGACTGCAGCCCTGGCCAGGAGCACTCCAGGGAGAGATCTGGCTGCCCTGAACACTCCAAGGGTGGGTTAAAAACTCCAGCTTCGCTCTTTTCCCACAGGAACGGGAATCGTGCTCGGCTCCAAGGCAGCTCGTGGCTCCCTAAGTGCTTTGGGACCTTCCCTCCAGTTTCAGCTCCTTCACTTGACCCTGTGCACTTCTCACCAGCCTTAAAGGCACCAGGTCTGTGAGCCCTGGCACCACAAAGTGCTGCATGAAAGCCTGCAGTGCTGCTGCAAGTCAGTCCCTTGCACGGAGGAGGGGATGGGGAATGCGGGTTTATTTCTCCTTAGAGAAACCCCAGCCCAAACTGATGGAAATGACCACAGCAAAAGCAGAGTGACAGGCCTGGAGCTAAGAGAGTTTGCAAGTGCTTTGGATGCTTATCCACAGGGATCTGTCCCCTGCTGGAGGGGCAAGGAGGGAAGGAAGAATTCAGGCTGTGCCAGCCCGTGCCCTGCCCGAGCCAGACCTCCCTGTGCTGCGATGGGAGTTTTCCAGGTGGAAAATGAACGTGCAGCCCCGAGCCCAGCAGTGAGAAGGGGCTGGGAGTGAGCTGGCCAGGCCACCCTGCAGGGCCCCAGTGCATCCCTGGGGATCCCAGCCAGGCAGGAGAGGGTGTGCAGCCCCTCTGCCAGCTGCAGCAGCACCGCAGGCACTCACACTCGCTGCTTGTTTTGCTTTGATTGCCCCCTTTCCCCCTCCTGTCTGTAAAGGGACCCACTGCTCTCAGTGGCCTGAGGGGCTTTCAGAAAGGCTGCACAGCCTCCAGGGGCTCCAGCGGGACCTGGAGCCACGGAATGGTTCTGCTTGGAAAGGCCTGGAAGCTCATCCCATCCCAGCCCTGCCATGGCAGGGACACCTTCCACCACCCCAGGCTGCTCCCAGCCCCGTCCAGCCCGGCCTTGGGCACTGCCATGGGCAGGGAATGGGATTCCTGGCAAAGCACAGAGCAGCTCCCCACCTCTCTGGCCACTGGGAGCGAGCTGTGCTGCTGTTTGTGTGCTGCGGGGTGGAAAGTACCTCGCAGGGACTGGGGGCTGAGCTGAGCTGAGCAGGGCAGGAAGGCGCCCCGGGGCCAAGGCGTGCGCTCAGCCCGGAAAGAACCTTCCTCTCCAGGGATGCCACGGATTGCTGGGCAGCCAGGAGCTGGAACAGCCTCTGTGGGCACCCCCATCCTGCCCAGAGACCCTCCTTCCCCTCCCTCTCCTGCTGCTTTAGCCACAGGAGCTGCCTGGCCATGGCCTGGGGAGAAGGACAGTGCCCGACCCTCCCAGTCTAAGGGCATGGCCAGCAAATGCTCCTCGTCCTTCCTCGGGGGGCTCCACAGCCCCGCAGCATCCACGCACACCTCTGCCTTCCAGAACCTTCTCTGAAGCCAGGGTGCCACCTGAACAGGGCTGGAAACTCGTGACTCCGTGAACACAAGGCACTGCCCAAAACCAGGAAAAAAACCCCAACCCAAACCCCTAAAAAATTCCAGTTAACCTCTCAGTCTGCACTGAGGTGTCTGGGTCCCTCAGAAACAGTTTGGGGAAATGGCTGAATTCAGTCACCTCACCACAGACCTTCTCCCTTCCACTTCTCTGCACACCCAGCCCTTCCCAGGGGATATCTGCCAGGCTGGGGGGAGGGAATGGAGCTTCCCCTCTGTGTATTTCTTTTCTGCATATTTGGGTTGAACTTACAAGTTTTGTTTTCTCTACTAAATTCCATCCTGGAGCCCAAAACGACCAAGTTACCCAGGGGCTGTGGCTGCTCGCTGGTGGTAGGAGCCACACAAGCCACTCCTGGGTGGGAAGGAGCCCCAGGGGGGAGGAATGCAGGGAATGGAGGCAGCTGAACCAAAATAGCAGCAGGCTGGACTTCCACCCCATAATTACAGACAGAAGCCCCTTCAGGGAGCCCAGGGCTGGCTGGTGCTGGGCTCAGACGGTTCAGCCACAAGCTCTGCCCAGTCTGGAGAGGGCTCCAGCCCCATCCTCTGATCCTGCAGCCCTGGGAAAAGGTCTGCCCTTCTGGGACTGTAAGCCAGGAATGCACCTGAACTCCCACGTGCTTCGGTGAGCTCCTGTGATAAGCACTGACCATATCAGAAAATAAGTGCTGCCAACACAAACGATAAGAATTATAATTACAATCATCAGTCACAGAGATCTTTGGGTTCAGTAAAAAAACGTTTCTTAGAAATGATTTATTTAAAAAACCCCACACCACAAACCCCTTTGGGTTTCTTTGGGTCAGTGCTCAGTGCTGGTGGGACAGCCAGCAGGAGAAGCTGCTCCGAGGACACAAATCCAGCAGGCTGCAGAGTCCCGGCTGAAAGCCTGGGGATGAACCCACCTGCAGGAGCAAGCTGCAGCCCCGAGGTGGAGAACAAGGTCTGGATGGAGGCACAGCACTGCAGGGAGGGCTCATCCCACCCGGGGGATCCGGGAGCAGCCAGGCTCTGTCCCCCCAGCCAGCCAGCCCGGGTGTGGCTGCTTCACGGGGCTGCGAGCACAGCGCACCCTGCCGCTGTCACACCTTGGATTCCGGGCTCTTGCTGCCCTTCCCTGCCAGCTTCTCCTTCTCTGGCCCGGCCTTTGTCTCCTGTGCCAGCCTGGCTTCCCTCTCCTGCCTGCCCAGGATCAGGTACACGGCCCCGAAGCACAGGAAGGCGCCCACCTCGAAGAAGAGCTGCAGGCCCAGGTACCTGCAGGTGTGAGCAGGGCGGCTCAGGGATGCAGGGAGGCTCCCTGCTGCTCCCACATCCACCCCGGGGCTCCGGGGAGCCATCCCAGGCACTGCCCCTGGCACAGGGCAGCAGCCCTGCCCGGAGCGCTCTGCAGCCACAGGCTCCTGGCCAGGGCAGCGTCCCCGTGCTGGGCACAGTGTGTCCCCGTGTCACACCCCCTGGTGTCCCTGTGCTGGGCACAGTGTGTCCCTGTGTCACAGCCCCCAGTGTCCCCGTGCTGGGCACAGTGTGTCCCTGTGTCACAGCCCCTGGTGTCCCCGTGCTGGGCACAGTGTGTCCCTGTGTCACAGCCCCTGGTGTCCCCGTGCTGGGCACAGTGTGTCCCTGTGTCACAGCCCCTGGTGTCCCCGTGCTGGGCACAGTGTGTCCCTGTGTCACACCCCCTGGTGTCCCCGTGCTGGGCACAGTGTGTCCCTGTGTCACAGCCCCTGGTGTCCCCGTGCTGGGCACAGTGTGTCCCCGTGTCACACCCCCTGGTGTCCCCATGTCACGCCCCCCGTGTCCCCGTGTCACCCCCCATGCCCTGTCACACTACCTGTGCCTGAAGAGGGTGTTGTCGTAGTACCTGCAGGCTGCCCTGCGCTGGCACCTCCTCTCCCACAGCAGGCAGGCCGTGTCGATGGCGCTGCCGTACAGCACCGGGCCCGGCATCCAGGCTGCAACAGAGAGCCAGCACTGCCTGCCCCGCCGCCACAGGCACCCTGACACAGGGCCTGCTGCCACAGGCACCCCAAAAACAGGGCCTGGGTGCCACAGGCACCCTGACACAGGGCCTGCTGCCACAGGCACCCCAAAAACAGGGCCCCGCCGCCACAGGCACCCTGACACAGGGCCTGCTGCCACAGGCACCCCAAAAACAGGGCCTGCTGCCACAGGCATCCCAAAAACAGGGTCTGCTGCCACAGGCACCCTGAACACAGGGCCCCGGTGCCACAGCTGCCCCAAAACACAGCCTGGTGCCACAGACACCCCAAAAACACGGCCCTGGTGCCACAGCCCAAACCATGTCCCCAAGTCCCACAGCCCAGACCATGTCCCCAAATCCCACAGCCCAAACCATGGCCCCAGGTGCCACAGCCCAAACCTGGCCCCAGGTGGCACAGCCAGCTCCCCCTGAGCACCTCAGGGGCAGGCTCTCCACCCTGCCCTGGCAGCCTGTTGCAGTGCTCACCTCCTCTGCACCCTGAGCATTTCCTGCTCCTTGCCAGGGCTGCTGTGGCACACCCTGGGGGCCTGCAGGGCTACATGAGTTTCCCCCCTTGAGAAATAAGTGCTGGGATCACAGGACGGGGCCTGGAGCCCCCTGAGACGCTGGGGGTGAGCAGAGCAGTGTGCACACAGCCTGAGCTCCTGCCCCCGAGCTCTCCCCAGCCCTTCCTCGCTCACACACGAGAGGGGGCTGCCCTGTCTCATCCCCCACTGCACCCCCAGGGCCTGCAGGGCAGCATCCCCCCTGCCCTGCCCTGCCCTGGGAGAGCCCTCTGCAGGTGCTGCCAGTGTTCTCCAGGAGGGCATTTTAACACATTTCCATTCACCTAGAACTCTCAGCAGCATGAACTGTATCCCAACAGCGAATGATTTGTCTTCAGGCTGGATGCTCCTGAAAAACAGAAGGGAACACTGCCTCAGGGAGAGCCTGAGTGCTGGTGCTGCATTACTGCTGAGGCAGTGCTGAGGGAAAGCCAGGGCAGGAGCAGGGCTCTGCAGGGCTGGATTAACCCCAGAACAGGAGCAGGAGCAGGGCTGGATTAACCCCAGAACAGGAGCAGGAGCAGGGCTGGATTAACCCCAGGAACAGGAGCAGGAGCAGGGCTGGATTAACCCCAGAACAGGAGCAGGGCACTGCAGGGCTGGATTAACCCCAGAACAGGAGCAGGGCACTGCAGGGCTGGATTAACCCCAGGAACAGGAGCAGGGCACTGCAGGGCTGGATTAACCCCAGTCAGGGCTGATTTCATCCCCAGTCCCGCAGCTGGAGAAATCCTCCCTCCTGACCCCCAGCTGCCCTCCATGGGTGCCCAGGAGCGCGGCCAAGGTGTCCCACCTGAGGATGAGCATGAAGGAGGGCGTGTGGGAGGTGCTGGCCAGGATCCCTGCCAGGCAGGAGAGCACCACGAAGGGCACGAAGAGGTGGGAGCAGGCGGTGCCGCAGGGCCCGGGGCGCGCCCAGCCCGCCGGCCCGATGCACCTGCAGCCGGTGTAGTTCTGCAAAGGGAGACAGCGTCCAGAGCCTGCTCACCGGCACAGCGCTGGGCACAGGAGAGGGGCTAGGCTTTGTCTGGAAAGAATTGGCAGTAATTAGCAGTCAGTACTTTGGGGAGAGCTCCGAGCCCCCGTCCGGGGCTCCAGGAGAGCCGCAGAGGGACTGGGGACAAGGGACGGAGGGACAGGACACAGGGAATGGCTCCCAGTGCCAGAGGGCAGGGCTGGATGGGAGATTGGGAATTGGGAATTCCTGGTTGAGGCCCGGGCACAGGCTCTGTCCTGCTGTCAGCCCCTCCATCCAGGGGGGCCAAGCTCAGGGCAGTGTTAAATCAAACGTGGAAAGCCTCACCTTGGAGAGGCTCATAAATAACCAGCAGAGCCTCACAGCAAAGAGAAGGTGCCCTGCGGTGATGGATGAGCATTTTTCCTTTTCTATGGTTTTCAGTCACAATTCTCTCTCTCTTTTTTTTTTTTTTGTTTTGTTTTGTTTTGTTTTGTTTTGTTTTAAACAAGTAACCCCTGGGATCTGTTTTTTGTGAAGAGACCTTTAAATAAAACGAGCATGATCTCTTGGTTGCCAGAGGGGGTGGCAGTTTGCAGAAAAGGGATCCCAGGGAGCTCAGGGTCTCCCAAAACCTTGTTCCTACATCCAAGCTTCCATGGTGTGCCCTGTGCAGCCAAGCTGGGCACACACTTGTAGGGTTTTCTGCAGGCTGGGAGGGCTCCTGGAAACCCTGGGACAGGGAAGGCAGTAGGCAATGAGCCCCACAGTCCCTGTGCTGGCAGAGATGCTGAAAATGGTACCAAAAGTGTAAAATTTCCAAGGAAGCAAGGGCTGGAAGAGAGAGGAGGGAAACTGCCGAGGAGGGAAAAAGCAGAAAGGATGTGCTGCAGTACAAAAGGCAGGCTGGGCATGTGGGACAGCACATTTGGGACTAAGCAGCAATCAGAGCTGCTGTTAAAATGAAGTTAATTAAGAAAAGGCTGCTGCACGCTGCCCAGGCAGTCCCGCGTGTGCCGGGGGTGCACAGCCACTCAGCCTGCACCGCCTGCAGCCCCTGGCGCTGGGAAAGGCGGCGGCTGGGAGAGCTCAGGGCTCTGGGGTGCGGTGACAGGCCGGGAGCAGGCAGAGAGAGCAGCCCGGGCAGCAGGATCAGCCGGAGCGGAGCGGAGAAGGGCAGGAGCGCAGCCCGCTGCCCCTGCGCTGCCCTCCCGCACAGCCACGGGGCTGGGCAGCCCGGAGGTGCACACCGCAGCCCTGCCCAGCCCTGACTCACCAGGATGGAGCTGTCGGCGTGCATGCTGAGCTGGCTGCAGCCGGCAGAGCAGGGCGAGGTGTACTCCACGCCGTCCGAGCCGCAGATGGGGTTAAAGCCGCCCTGGGGGCAGCGGCACTGCGCGCTGCACTCCGCCAGCTGCTGCCCAAAGCCCGAGCTGGGCAGAGCAAAGGGTCCGTGTCAGCATCACCAGAGGGCATCTCACCGAGCAAGCTGGGGGCTGGCACCAGGGGAAACCCACCGGGCTGCACGGCAAACCCCTCCCCTGGTGAACCCCCCACAGGAATTCCAGCAGCACCCCAAACCTTGGCTCTGCCTGGGCAAAGCATCCCAACCACAAACGGGCACGGGAGCCACCCACGTCCTTCATGCTCAGTGCCAAACCTGGGCTTTGGGGCTCCTCTAAGTCCAACCCTGGGCTTTGGGGCTCCTGTAACACCAACCCTGGGCTTTGGGGCTCTTGCAACACCAACCCTGGGCTTTGGGGCTCTTGCAACACCACACTGTGAGAGGGAAGGAGGGAGAGGAGGGAGATTCCCCCTAAGAGCAGGGACCACAGGACCCTGAGCAGGGAATTTGCAGGGACCTGCATCAAGCCTCGAGGGCACACAAGAAGGTCCTGCCCAAATTTAGTTGCCACAGCTGGGATGGTGTGGCCCCAGGGCTGGCCCCTGCCTGAATTACTCATCCACCACACTTTCCAAGATGACAACTCGTGCTGTTTGTGCTAAAAACGAAGTGTTTACTTTGGGTTCCACACTTGCTCCTCAGTAGGAAACCTCCCTGGTGGAACTCTTATAACCCTGCTCCTCAAAATCTCGTGTTAGAAGGGTTAAAAGCAGCACGTTTTCTGCCCTAAGCCTGAGCACAGGGCAGACTGGGTGTTTATCCACAA
This sequence comes from Phylloscopus collybita, assembly GCA_027886175.1. NCBI lineage: Eukaryota > Metazoa > Chordata > Aves > Passeriformes > Phylloscopidae > Phylloscopus > Phylloscopus collybita. The sequence continues at coordinate 724,684 of JAJNNQ010000024.1, forward strand.
GGATTTCTCCCTTTCTCTCCGTGAGCTGCTTCTCCTGAGGGAACACACCCATTGCTGGGGACTCTGCCTGGCTCCCAGCCCCAGGAAGGTGCCCACCCCGGGGTGCCCCCGTGCCCAGCCCCTGGTACCTGTCCCAGTAGGTGACAGTGGCCACCCTCTGCGTGGGGCAGCCCAGGAAGAGCAGGGGCAGGGCGGTGAGCAGGCAGAGCAGCATGCCCAGCACACACAGGGCACTGCACTGCCTCAGCGACATCTGGAAGCGCTTCAGGATGGCGCCGCCCACCACGATGCCCACCATGGCCCCGGGGATGTTCACAGCACCTGGGGAGAGGCAGGGCAGGAATCAGGGAACCACACAGCGGGCTGCCTTGGGAGGGACCCCAAACACCACCCACTCCCACCCTCTCCCACCATCCAGCCTGCTCCCAGCCCCAGTGTCCAACCTGCCTTGGGCACTGCCAGGGCTCCAGGGGCAGCCACAGCTGCTCTGGGCACCCTGTGCCAGGGCCTGCCCACCCTCCCAGGGAAGGATTCCCCCCTAATTCCCAATCCAAAGCCATCCCCCCTTGTCCTAGCCCTTGCTTTCCATCTCTGATCTGTATCAGTCCCTTCCCACAGCAACCCCCCGAGGATTTGCTGTTGGGTTCCCTATTTTCAGCACAGGTGACTCAGGAGGGACCAAGGGAATCATGCTACGAAGAAGGTGCCTTTCAAAAGCAGCAGGATCCCCCAGCAAACGCCCTGCCCCTGGAGCCCTGGATGGAAGAGCTCAGGAGCAGTGGGAAGCTGTGCTTCACCCAGCAAAATGTGGGGTTTCAGTGTGGACAGGAAGAAGCAGCAAGTGAGCCTGGGGAGGATGTTTAATCTCTGTGCAGTGCAGGATTGTGCCCTTTCCTGTGGTCACCCTGGTAAAATCCCCATTTTTGGGGGGGAGACCAAAGCTCAGCTAGACACATGCATGCAAGCTGTTCAATTCAGCTAAGGCTCAGTGGGGAGGGTGCTTTCAGCCCATAAATACCCACGCAAGGAAGGAATTTCCAGCTACAGAGAGCTTTTTGATCTGAAAGAAAAAGGCCAAGCAGTACTCAGTAGTGAGAACAAAGGCTGGAGAAATTCATCCACGGAGCAAGGTGCTGGCTTGAATGCAGAGGGTAAAGCAGGGCTGGGAAGAGCTCGGCTGGGCACAGGGGGGCAGGACAGCACTGCTTCAGCATTTAACCTTCCTGCCTGCGCCCAGCCCTGGCCTCTGCCACTCGGCTCTGCTCACTTCATTCTGATTTATCTGGTGCAGACCTCAGAGGCCTCCTTCCCCGAGGTGCTGTTTGTTCAAAAGTGTGCTTTAAACGCTTCTGTGGCAGGATCTCTGAACTCTCCAAGCGATTCTGGGGGGGAGGCTTTATTCTGGAGGAATTCTTCCTCATTTCCAGGTTATTTTTTAAGGAGTCAAAGGCTCAGCAACACTCACCAATGATCATGTTGGCCAGGGACGCTGTGAGGGAGAACTGCCTCTCCAGGAACTTGCCCATGAAGGTGGCTAAGCCAGCAACCATGGCAGAGAGGTTGACCTGAGCCAGCACCACCAGCAGGTACACGGGGTGCCGCAGGTTCCTCAGCAGCACCACGGGAAAACCTGAAAGGACAAGGGGGGAGCAGCTCCATGGAGAGCAGGGCACAACAAAATACTCAGCAGGGCAGCATGGAAGGGTCTGGGTTGGAAGGGCACTGCAAAGCTCATCTCCTTCCAGCCCTTTCCTTGGAGCTTTCTGGCAGAGCTTCTGCTCAGACAAATACCAAAGTAGATGGGGAGTCATTAAAAGTTAATTTATTGGTTTGCTGCGGCTGCAGTTTCCGCCTCCTTTTGGTTCCCATCACGACAAGCGCGTGTTTTTGCTTACAGGCGAGAAGCACTCCAGCACACTGAGCCCCTGAGCAGGAGAGGGCTGCTGGGGGCTGCCAGTGCCCGTCCTGCAGTGCCACCCAGCCCCTTCCTGCACATCCCAGAGCCGCCTCCTGCTCCTGCTGCCCTCCCCTGCTCCGGCTGCCACGCAAAGGGCAGCCTCCAAACAAACCGCTGCCGAGCTTCCCTGATGAGGGCTTGGGCAGCCAATGTGCTGGAGCAGAGATAAGGAATTAACAGTGAGGATTAAAGCAAGGGGCTGCCATAAATGGGGGCTGTTAATTCTTAGCAGCTGACAAACAAACCGGGACAATCTTTCTATCTGCCTTGGCACAGCGGCGCCGGGGACGTCTCCCCGGGGCTCGTCTGGGCAGGGATTTTTGCCTGTCCTAAATGTTCTGGGGAGAGCAAAAGGACCCTCTGTGGGGTCCTCCACCTCCAAAGGCAAAAGTCCCCTTTCCAGCTGAGCACTCTGCCCTCAGGTGAGGCAAGCAGGCAAAGATCTCGGGGAGCTGCAGGTCCTGAGAGGGGTCCAGGCACGGTCAGGAACCCGGGGATACCGACCCTCTGCAGGCTGCCAGCCAGGGGAGAGGGAAGGAGCTGCTTACACCAAGGTGAAGCCAGGAGGGGAGATGGTTTTGCTCCTAAGTACCACTAAAGGTCCTGATTTTTGAAGAGTGTTGCTGGAGTTTCTCAGCCATACTGCAGATAGGAAGCCTCAGCTTGCTGGCTGCAAAATCTCTGAGAGCCAATCCAGCTTTTTGCCAGAACCTTCCACCAAAAAGTCCTTTTCTCTGGAGGTCTCTGGTCTTTTCAATCAAACCACGGCCCTTCTGCCACCCCAGACCAGAGGTAAAACGCTGAGCAGGTCCCCCCTTCATGGTGGGAGCAGCAAGATTTCCACCCTCTGCATCCCCACCTCAGCACTAATTGGATCCTCCTCGCAGCTCCAGAGAGGAAGCCAGGCAGACAGGAAAAGCAAGCGGAAACTTTACAATAATAAACAAAAAAAATCTCCTTGAAACTGCCTTTAGGGACCATAAGAGAAACAAACGAGTCACGAGTGCGGCGTTCCAATGGCTTTGAAGATCACCTTAATGGGCTAATTCCCAGTAGGTGCAGCACAGCCTGCACATCCTCCCAGGTGCTTTCAACAGAAGCTGGGAAATTAGCAATGGAAATCACTTCAGGCAAGCTAAACCCTACTTTTTTTTTTCATTGCTGCAGAAAGATCCAGTGCCTGCAGAAGGAGGAATTTGCTGCTGTGAGGAGCAGGGTGCGAGGCAGTGTCACACAGAGCCAAGGTCGTTCCCCAGTGGCCCTGACCAGGTGAGCCCGGACAGAGGAGCTGGCTCCCTCCTGGGGGGGTGACCTCCGTGCCTGGAGCGTCCCCAGAGGTGGGGCTGAGCCCTTGCCCTGCACACAGCCCCGTGCTGCTGCTGCTGGGGCTGGAAGAGCCCTCCCTGCCCGGGGCTGCCCCTCACAGCCTGCCCCAGAGAGGCTCAGAGCTGCCAGCAGCACCTCCTGCCACGGCCTCCTGCCCACCCTGGTTCTGCAAAAATTGCCAGCAGAGGGATTTTGCTCTCTGGCTGTCCTCAGAGCAACAGAACACACAGCAAAAGGGGTCTCCTTCTCCATAATCAGGGAATAGTTTGGGTCCTTAAAGCCCATCCGGTGCCACCCCTGCCATGGGCAGGGACACCTTCCACTGTCCCAGGCTGCTCCCAGCCCTGTCCAGCCTGGCCTTGGGCACTGCCAGGGGAGATTCAGGCTGGGAAATCTCATATCCAAATGCTGCTTTCATGCAGAAAATACCAGTAAAAAAGAGAGACAGAGAGAGGAAACAAAACAAACAGGAGAGTGATGGAATGGGAAGGGAACTCTCCTTCCTGTGGCTTGCAGATGAGCCAGCCCCAAAGCCTTTGGGCTGCACCCATCCTGTCCCATCTACCACCTGCCACCCAGCTCCTGCTCCACAAGGAGCTTTGTCTTACAGATCCTGGTGATTCCAGCAAGGTGCTCTCCTGACATAAAGCAGACACTTCATTTCTTTCAGAACTGGGCTCTGGGGGATAGATTCTCGGAAATAATGGATTTATTAGCACAGCCCTGGCACAGCAGCACTGACTGAAGGCCCAAAACGAAAGCTGCAGCTGGAGCAGGGTCAGATATCTCCTCCTCTTCACACCCAGGAGCAGGGAGCTCATTTTCAGTCGTGTTTCAGAGGCACGGAGCAGAGTGTTGGTGTGAAATTCCCATCTGAGCACTATCAATCTGTTCCCACGCAGCAGCCTCCCTCACACAGCTTTCTAAATGGCACTGCCACAGGGTCAGGGGGGGAAGAAACCCCCCACTGCCTCCTCTAATTGAGCATTAGGCTGAGGAGCAAACCTGCCCACACCTGCCTGCCTGGGCCTGCCCTGCACTGACCTCCGGAACACAGACAGCTTCCACTAAATTACCAGGCTAATGTCTGGGAAATGTGCAGGGAGCTGACAGTGACTTCAGAGGGCCACTTTTCCTAAGTGGCTGCCGAAGTGCAGAGTGTTTAAAAACCCCAAACATCCCGACCATTAGCAGATGCCTCCACAGACTAAAGCCCAGCTGAGCCCCTTCAGCACAAGGAGCTAATTTCCAAACAGTTTAATTGCCCTGGAGTGAAATGTCCCTCTGGATCTGAACTGCTCAGAGCCTGGCCCCAGACAGGAGGTCAGCCTGGCGTGGACAGCGGCTCCAGCCTTGGAGGAGGGACTCTGGTGAGGGTTTTAGGGGATGAGAAGGTGCCAGTGCTGCTGTGTTTCCTGCCATGGCCCGAGGACTGAGCAAGAGCAGCTGGATGCACCCAAACCCCTCTGGCTGAAGGGGGTCTGTCCCTTCCCAGGGCTCTGCTCCAGACTCACCCCTCTCTCCTGCCTGGGTTTGGGCTCTGAGTCCTACTGCCCACGTGAGCCATGAATCACAGAGTCACAGAAGGATTTGGGCTGGAAGGAACCTTAGAGCCCAGCCCATCCCATCCCATCCCATCCCATCCCATCCCATCCCATCCCATCCCATCCCATCCCATCCCATCCCATCCCATCCCAGGGACACCTTCCACTAGCCCAGGTTGCTGCAAGCCCGGTCCAGCCCGGCCTTGGACACCTGCAGGGAAGGCCTGTGACACTCAGGGTGACCAGGGCCAGGTGCCTGGGTTGGCAGGAGGTGGGGCAGGGTGAGGCAGCCCTGCCGGGAGCAGGGGGGTTAAAGCCAGCCCTGAGCCTCAGGCGCACCGCAGGGTTTATCAGGGGCTGGGCAGGGCGCAGGGGAGCATCCCTGTGGCTGCAGCCCCGGCTGGGCACAGCGCTGCCCGGGGCAGCGGGGCACACTCACGTCTGAGGAACTGCGGCAGGGACAGGCTCTCCGTGCGCTCGGATCTCGGCCGCAGCTGCCTGAGCACGTCCTCCCTCTTCTTGCTGCCTCTGTCCTTCCCTCTCACCACCTGGGGACACAGCAGAGGCTGTCAGTGCACAGTGACAGTGTGCACTGTGTGTGTGCACAGACACACTCCCCCTCTCAGAGAGGACGCACAGCCACCCCTTGGCCGCCCCTGTCCGTGCCCAGCTGCCCTCACCACCGGCCTTCCAGCACAGAGCCGGCTCCCAGAGCTGGCTCCGTGCTGGGCAGGAGCTCTCCCACCTTTCCTGCCAGCGCCCTTCAGCAGTGCCCAGCTGTGCCCTTCCCCAGGCAGGCACACCGTGTGCTCGGCTTGCACAAATCCAGGAGGTGCAAACCTCTGCAGGGAGAGCTGGACACCCTCAGGGGGTGCTTTCCTGCCCCAGAGCAGCTTTCACCTCTGTGTGGGGACAGGCACAGGCACCCAAGGGAGGTAGGGCTGGATCCAGCACAGCTTTGGGCACTGGCCCGGGTGGAGGATGAGCAGCTCCCTGTCTGTGCTCCCTCACAGCAAAGAGGCAGCACTTGGGAGAGGAAAACCTGTCCAGGCAAGGAGGGGTCTGGGATGGAGGCAGAACCTTTGTCACCCTGAGGGCAGTGGGGAAAACCTGTCCAGGGAAGGAGGGGTCAGGGATGGAGGCAGAACGTTTGTCACCCCTGCAGGGCTGGGAGCGATGGGCTCCATGCAGCCTCCCTCCCTCCCTCCCTCCCCGGGGCAGAGCACTCCTGGGACGTGCTCCGGCTCCCCTGCTCTGCAGGCTTTGGGGGAATGACAGCAGCAGAGGGCACTAATTACAGGGATGTGCTGTGCCTGTGGAGGGCTCAGGGCAGCCTGGTTTTCATGGGAAACCGCCGAGTTTTTGCAGCCGGAGCCAACGGCCCCGGCTCTGCCACCCCCAGCAGCTCTGACCTGAGCTGGACAAATGAGTTCATTCAGCAGCAATTAGAGGCTGGTAATGGACAGCAGGAAACGGCAGCTCTCGGCTGAAAGCACCTCCTTTGCTGTGAAACTGAGAGTGGTCATTAACAGCAGCGGGGTCACCGTGTCTGTGCTGTGGGAGCCACTTGTCCTTTGGAAGGAAAGGGCAGTGAAACTCCTTTCCTGTTTTGTACCGCTGGAGCTCAGCAATTCATACATTTTTTCAAATGCAAAGATAAAGTCCGGCTCCCTTTCACTTTTCAATTGCCTTACAGGGGCTCTCCTCTCTGCTCTGAAACTGCAGCATCCTCCAAAAGTACACTCAAGCTGTTCCTGACCGCGGCTTCCTCAGCTTCCAGCTGTTTGTGCTTCAGAGAGTCAACAGCCTGCACGTCCAGACAAAGCCCCAGCTCCCCCCGAATCCCCCGGCCCGGGCTGTCCCTGTCTGTGAGCCTTGCAGGGGACGTTTCCCTGCTGCCTCGGGAGCAGCAGCTGCCTGCACACGGAGCAAAGCCCTCCCAGAGGGGGAGAGCCCCTCTCCCTGCGCTGCCCTGCTCCTGGAATGGCTTTTTGCTGCCTGAAAGGATCAGGAGATGCATCCCTCTGGGCCGAAGGAAAGCAGGGGCAGAGGAAAAGCAGGGATCCTGCCTGCTTGCTGCAGGTGATGCTGGAAAGGTGCTGGAATGGCGCTGGAAAGGCGCTGGAATGGTGCTGGAATGGTGCTGGAAAGGTGCTGGAATGGTGCAGTGAGATTTGATCTGCATGGAAGGCTTTGCCCAGCCAAGCTGTGGCTGCCCCTGGATCCCTGGGAGTGTCCCAGGCCAGGCTGGACACTGGAGCACCTTTAAGGTCACTGGGACATCCCAGCCCAGCCCGGGATTCCACTGGCATCACTCCTACACTCCCAGGGCATGGAGGAGGCAGCCAGGCTTTTGAGGAAGGAGAAGGAAGCTCCCACACACTTTGCATCAGGAAGAACATTCCCAACCTGACCCTTGGCCTGGGGAAATCCCCCATTTCCCTGCACAGACTTGAGTAAATCCAGGGATGGCTGAGCAGGGCTCTGCAGGAAAGGAAAACTAAAGCAGCTCCTCCTGCCAGCTCCTGCTCTCCCCACCTGCTACTGCACCTGTGAGAAGGGCAGCCAGAGGTGCCAGCAGGCTGGGTTTGTCCAAATACACCCCTGGAAGCAGGGATAAATGACCTGCTCTGTGATAGAGAGCTTTTCTTTGTTTATTTTGAGGCGTCTGCAGAGTTTCCCTCTGGCTGTGAAGAGAACCTGGCACTCCCAGCTCAGTGAAAAGTAAGGTCAGAGAAGTTATTTTCATGTTAGACAAACAAAGTGTAAAACCTCACGGCTTGGGAAAGAATGATTTCCCTTTGGACAAGGTCAGGCTCCCTACAAACACTTCCCTGTGCCTGTCCCAGCAGGTGTGGGTCCCTGCAGGGGCCCTGCTTCCAGGAGTGTTAAAATTGCCAGCTGAGGGGCACCTTGCCCCGCCACACGGGAGGGTTATTTTCAGCTGCTGTTTGTGCCTGTCCTTAGAGCTCCCTGGGGAAGATCCAGCTGCAGAGAGCAGCCTGTCCTGTAGCCTGTCCTGCCACTGGACCCTCTCTGTCCCTCAGAGCACGCCCTGTGCTCCCAGGCTGCCTTTGGTGCTGCTTTCTGAGCTTCTGTGAGGCACCCAGAGCGGCACAGCACCTCCTTCCAGAGAAATCCCTCGATTCCCAGCACCTCCTGGGGGCCCTGGGAGAGCTGGACAGGGACTTTGTGCAAGGACAGGGAGGGCCAGGACAAGGGGGAACGACTTTAAGATGAAGGAGGGCAGGGCTGGATGGGATATTGGGCAGGAATTGTTCCCTGTGGGGATGGGCAGGCCCTGGCACAGGGTGCCCAGAGCAGCTGGGGCTGCCCCTGGATCCCTGGCAGTGCCCAAGGCCAGCCTGGAGGAATCTGGCATTGTGGAAGGTGTCCCTGCAACACGCAGGGAAAAAAGTTTTTGCAACCTGCTGGCAGTGAGGCTCAGGAGGAGGGCACTGAGGGGTGCCCTGGTGTCCAGAGGGGCTGTGTGACAGCCAGCCCGAGCCCCCAGGGCCTGGAGAGGAGTGGGACACAGGGCTGGCAGGGCAGGAAAGCTTTGTCCCAGCCAGGGGAAGAGCCACTCAGCCCCTCTGGCATGTGGGAGATGCTGGCTTCTGTGTTTGGAGTGTCCCTGAGCTGCACCTGCAGCGGGAGGGTCTGGCTGGACAGGACAGAGCCTGCACACGCTGAGCAGGGACAGCACTCCTGCTTCTGCCTGAGGGGCTGCTGAGAGCAGCTTTCCCCTTTCCAGTCCCTTTCTGGGGCTGCAGGACAGGCAGAGCCTGTGTCCCAGGCACTGGAACACTGGGGAACACTGCTGCCTGGCTTGGGACACAGCAACAGCAGCAGATGGCAAAGCATGAGCCAAACTGCAGCTGCACAGCAACTGGAGAGTGCTTGGAGTTCCTGCCAATCCAGGACACAACTCCAAGGAGTGCTTCAGGCCCATGGAGGCAGCATTAAACTGGAATTACTGGGGAAAACAGCTGCTCTTGACTGAAAAGACTTTCTCCGGTGTAAGAGCCTCATCCTGCCATCCCCTTCCTGATTTCATGACAACCCCGTGGCTTTGCCTGATCAGCCCTCAACAGGATTATTCAGGATGCTTTGGTGCTAGAAACCTACTGACAAGCAGCAGAGCAGAGAAATAGAAATGTTCTGCGTTTGGAGTGACTAATTTCCCAAAAAAAAAAAAAAAGATCAAAAGAGCAGCCCCACACTTTCATTAATGTTAACTCGAGCCATTCCAGGCACTTCAAAGAAAGAATTCATCAAGAAGAGGTGAGGCTGGAAACGTGGCTGTGGGATAAAAAATGCAGATGTGTCCTGGCTGGTGGGAGGAGGCAGGTAAGTCTCCCAAGACTCAGAGGGCAGGGTGATATCCAGTGCTTGCCCACTGAGGAGGGCAAGGGACGCCCAGCTGCCTCTGGGCAGAGCAGGGCTGTGCTCTTCCCACGGGCCCTTCCCCTGCTGTGCCCGCAGGGATTTGCTGTGGGCAGCACAGACAGGGCTCAAAACACCCCTGACAAGGCAGAGTTCCAGCCCATCCTGGAGAGCTCCCACAGCTCACGTGTGTCACCCAGCACAGCACGTGGCTAACTTTCTGCAGAGGCTTTGATTTGAATCTTTTGGGCAGGGCCCCTTGCTGCTGCTGCTGGTGCTGCTGCTGGTTCCCCACGGGACAGGCGTGGCTGGCCCCGGTGCCTCCCATCCTGCAAGGAGCCCACCATCTGGATATTTACTGTGTTTTCCTACGGTTGGTATTATTTTTAGCTGTCAGGAGATTCCAAGAGCTTTCTGAGGGCGATGCAAAAATGAGGAGAAATCCAAGAGTTCGAGAAACTCACAGGCTGCAGAGGGATATGTGTCTGCTCAGCCGTGTGGGAGTGTTCCCTCCAGACCCCAGCCAGCAGAGCAGGGTGAAACCTTCCTGCTCCCTTTAAAATCAATATCCCCCCATTCCTCCTTAAGCTGCTCCAAGCTGCTCCGAGGGCAGCACTCGCCAGAAAGTGCAGCTGTTTTAGCTGGAAGTGCATTATTTCCTCTCCAGAGGCGTCTATCCAATTAATATTCCCATCAGCCCTAATGAAGGGCTCTTCCCCAGGATGGAGCAGACCCTGCTAGCACAGACCTTCCCTCAGGCTTCAGAGCAGCCCAGGATCAATCAGACACACTGCATTTGGGATCACCCTCACCCTGCCCTGCATGGAGCTGCTCTCACCCCGTCACCTCAGCCAGGAGAGAATGCCTGCATCCCCAGTTTCACAGCTCCTGTCAGCCAGGAGAGAATGCCTGCATCCCCAGGCTGTTCCATCCTGGTGGAACAGGTCTGGGAGCCCTGAATCTCCCCTGGCTCCTGTGGCAGCTCAGTTCAGGCAGTGTCAGGAGAAGTGCAGGATCACTCTGCACAGACTTGTTCAGACAGGAAGGTTTCGCTGCTGCCTTGGGGTAAAGCACGTGTGGAGGGCAATGACAGCACCCCCAGCGTGGCCAAGGCACTGAGAAGAGCCCAGCTTCACCTCCAGAGCCTGTCCCAGCAGCTGCAGCCCCGTCCCAGCCTGCAGCCCATGCTGCTCTGCAAGCACAGCTCCTGCTTTGCTGCCTCCACGGCGCTGGGACGCTGGGCAAGCTCAGAGCTGGGTCAGGTCCTGCTGGCAGCTCTGGCCTGCACAGCCCTGCCCTGGCCCTGCTCCCCAGCTGCTGGAAACTTGCTGCTCTGAAATGCAGGACTGCTCCCAGACAGAAGCTGCCAGGACAGAGAAGGCTGGCTGCCCTTTCCCTGCCCTGGCAAAGCTCTCCCTTGCAGGTGTGACCATCGGGGGCTGCGTCCTTCCCTTCCCAAGGAGCACAGGTGTGTCCCTGTGGCTGACATTTCCAGGTGTGTGTGTGTGTGTGTGTGTGCAGAACCCCTCGTACCTCTTTTGGCATTTCCCGTGGGAAGAAGAAGTATGGCAGGGCCGACAGGGCCACCAGGCTGGCGGCCACCAGGAAGCCGAGCCACCAGGCCCCGACCCAGCGCGGATCCTTGTTGGTGAGCTGCACCTCAGCTGCAACACCAGAGGAGAGGGGCTTCAGGCAGTGCTGGGACAAGGGGGGTGCACCAAAGCATCAGTCAGCCCCAGGGTGGTGCCCCCCAGCCCAGGGAGCAGCAGTTCTGGGGCCTGAGCAGCGTTTCCCCGAGCATCCCACTGCTGAATCCCATTCCATTGCCTCTTTCCTGCTTCACTGCTGTCCCCGGGGTGCCCAAAGAGCCCCTCAGCCCTCGGGACAGGGATGTCCTGGGTGCCCACTCTGGCTGGAGCCCCTGTGGCAGGACAGGTCCCCTCCTCACCTGCGCCGACCTTGTCGATGTCCACGTAGAACCTGAGCATGGCCGAGCCCAGCAGGAAGGCCACGCCCGGCCCGATGACCGTCACCGAGAACAGGATCCCTGGGGGGGACAGGGCAGGGCTCAGCCTGGGGGAGGGACCACGGGCACACAGGTGCCTCAGGGCGGGGCAGGCTCTGCTCTACCTGCCCCCAGCACAGCCCAGCTCCCACCTCCCACCTCCCAGCTCCCATCTCCCTGCAGCTTTCTTATCTCCAAGAGCAACAGCCCCATGCTGCCCGTGTTCCTTTCCCACAGGGAATCCCCTTTGGCAGGGCTCAGACCCTTCCTGATCTTGCCTTCAGCCTCCTGGAAGGACTGCAGTACTCCCAGGAGCAACAGGTGCCCCTTGGCATCAGTAATCCAGGGAACACCAGGGTTTTTCACGAGGTTAAGGAGACAGAAGTTAACAGTGAGCTCTCCTCCGTGAATTACTGATGGAAGGAATCCACACATGTAAGATTCAACTCCTGCCTTGCATGTGAGAGGTTTGGATCACCTCACAGAGCAAAGTTGGATGCTGCGCTTCCTTTTTTGAACAGCAATGACCTTGTTTTGATCCACCTTTGCTGTTCCCTTCATTTCAAAGCTGTCCCAGAAAACAGCTGGGAAAGGACCAGAAGGACCTGCAAGGCCCTCCCTGTCCATCCCTCCACCCTGGGACGCCCCTTTTGGGCCCAAGCTGTTCTCCAGCACCCCTCTGCTGAAGGACACCCTCCCATCTCCCAGGTGGCTGAAACTGCTGTCTTGGGTTTGCATCGCTTTGCTAACACCCAAACAGAGCCCCCACCGCTGCCCCCTAAACCCCCACTGCCACCTGTGAGCAGAGAGAGCAGATTGTTCCTCTCCCTGAAGCCTTTTTGCAGGAGGCCATGGTAATTACCTCTGTCCCTCTCAGCCCAGACCCCCAGCCCCTGCCCCAGGCGGTGTCTCCCAGCTCTCTGCTGCTCTGCCCCAGCCTGAAGCACACCAACTGGTTTGGCAGAAACCTCCCTGGCTGTGGGCAGAGCAGCAGGGCTCTGAGGAACCCTGCCCTCCTGCGTGCCCACCAGCCCAGCCTGGCCCTGCTGTGCCTCCCCCTGCCTCTCCCCCAGGCAGGGAGCCTCACCCAGGTAGAGGGGGGAGTTCCTCTCGCTGGCAAAGTCGTCGATGTAGGAGATGCCGAAGGGCTGGATGGGCACGCCGCCGATGCCCAGCAGGGCCTGGGCCACGAACATCACCAGCAGAACCTCGTGGCTCTCCCTGGAGGCGTGGGGGGTGCAGCTGGCATCGCTGAGGTTGGCCCCGGCCCCCGGCGCCCCGGGCTGGCACAGGTCCGTGCTGTTGCTGAAGGTGCCTGCGGTGACAGGGGACAGCTCTGAGCAGCCTGGCCTGCAGAAAGATCTGCTTGCTTTGGGCACTCGAGGGGCTCTCAGCTCTCCCTGGGGCTTTCTCCAGGTGGGCATGCCCAGCTCTCCCAGCCTGGCTCCAGGGCACAGGGGCTCCAGCCCTGGGAGCAGCTCATGGCCAGCAGCTCCACGTCCTTGTGCTTATCCTTAGGTGAAAGAAAACACCAAGAAGGTGCAAAGATCACTGCACTGATGTTCACAGAGATCCCTGCACTGATGTTCACAGAGATCCCTGCACTGATGTTCACAGAGATGGCTTCCTGTGCCACAGAGAGCCCCCAAAGCTTTTCCTCCACCCAGGAAGCGGAGCTGAGGTCACTCCCAGGACCCTTGGTACACCTCCCAGCACAGGTGAATGAGCAAACCCTCCGATTTGGTCAGGAGCTGCCCAGGCAATGAGAGCTCGTTTTCCTCAGCCAAGCTGCCTCCGTGAGAGTGCTGATTTGAGCCCCCTCACCTCCCTCAGAGCCCCAGGCAAGGGGGCGGTGGTGCTCGTGGCAGGATTTCCATGGTCATGCCCCAAATCCTGTGGATCCCCAGGTGCTGGGACACGAGGCCAGCTGCAGCAGCAGTGCTGAAACACCGACTCATTGTTTCCAAGCTGGCCCCAGGGTGCAGCCAGCAGTTTTTCACCTCTTCAGCCTTCCTTTGGTGCCTGCCATTGCCTGAACCAGCTGCACTCCCTCTGGTGAGCCCAACAAAAGCTGTCCAGTGGAGGCTTCCGGAAGATGTGCTGGAGCTTCATGGCAGGAATTGGAAAGGCAGCAAAGAACTGGCTTTCTCTTTTCTCTCTTTCCTCATCCCTTCGTTTTCCCTCAGGGAGGGGATGCCAAACCCTGCCCTGTTCCCTCTGTGAGTGATTGAGACCTGGACATTTCTCAGGGGAGGCTGATATTCCCGTGGGGTCTAAACCCTCAGCGACAGCCCAGCTAGGTTAGGGGAGGCAGGTGAGGCTGGACGTGCAAGGGGAACCAGAGGCACAGCCCGTGTTTTGATTGTTTCCCTGCCCTTTCCCACGGTCCCCACATCCCCTGGCTCTGCTTTCCCCGCTAGCTGCTGCCTCTCAGGGCTGAGGTGATTTCATCCTCAGAAAAAAAAACAGGATTTCTTGAGGAGAAGCCAACAGCTTGCAGCTCCCGGTGCCTGGAGGGAAGGGATAGGTGGGAGGTTGGGAAGGGGTTGTTCCCAGGCTGGGGGAATTGCGACAATTCCCAGGAACTGTCGGGGCGGGGAGCACGGGCTGCCCAGGGAAGCGTCCGAGGCCAGGCGGGGGCAGCCCGGGACGGGGGTGGGTGACATTCCAGGTGTCCCCCCGGGGCGGGTTCCTGCGGCAGGCACTTACTGGGCAGGGAGTGCTGGTAGCGGTAGGGCCCGGTGAGGAAGTGCGGCAGGGCCATCAGCAGCCCGGCCAGCGACACCAGCAGCGCCCCGCAGCCGATCAGGCGCGGCCGGTGCACACGGCTGCCCAGGTAGCTGAGGAAGACGATCAGCAGCGTGTTCCCCACCTGCGGGGACACAGAGGGGCAGCGCCTGGGGACAGCAGGGGCAGTGCCTGGGGACAGCAGGGGCAGTGCCTGGGGGACAGCAGGGGCAGTGCCTGGGGCAGGGGGCAGCAGGAGCAGCAGGGGCAGTGCCTGGGGGCAGCAGGGGCAGTGCCTGGGGGGCAGCAGGGGCAGTGCCTGGGGCAGGGGGCAGCAGGGGCAGCAGGGGCAGTGCCTGGGGGCAGGGGGCAGCAGGGGCAGTCCCTGGGGGCAGCAGGGGCAGTGCCTGGGGCGGGGGGCAGCAGGGGCAGTCCCTGGGGGCAGCAGGGGCAGTGCCTGGGGGGCAGCAGGGGCAGTGCCTGGGGGCAGCAGGGGCAGCAGGGGCAGTGCCTGGGAGCAGAGGGCAGTGCCTGGGGGCAGGGGGCAGCAGGCACAGCCCTCAGCGGGGCCCGGGCTGCCCGGGCTCACCTCGTTGAAGGAAGCCAGCAGGCCCGAGGTCTGGCTGGAGAGGCCGTAGCGCCTCTCGATGGTGGAGATGGAGCTCTTCAGGTAGCCCGAGACCAGGAGCTGGGAGAGCTGCAGCAGCCCGTGGCAGAAGACGAAGAACTGCCAACGCAGAGAGAGAGAGAGAGAGACAGCCCCCAGCAGGGTCACCCAGGGCTGCAGCACAGCAAAGTGCATCCCCCCAGAAAGGCACCGGTACCCGTCATCAACCCCCGAGCACAGCCCCTGGCAAGGTCACCCCTGCTCTGCCACCAGGGAGAGCCTCTGAAATGGGGCCAGAAGTGACAGCAGGGTCGGTGTCTGCAGGGCAGCTGTCATTTCCTCAGCTGAGAAGTGGCTGTGGACAAACACATGCCTTCAGCTGGGATGGTGCCTGTTTGTGTTGGCCCTGTCCCTGGGATGCACAGTGAAGGGGGGTTGCACAACATCCCTGCTCCCATTCAGACAGAGGCAGGCAGCCATCCCCAGTGCTGGGAGCTCTTCGGGGACAGGAACGAGCCCGTGCCAAACACAGCAACAAACAACCCCTTTAGAGAAAGTCAGCAGCAGGTCAGGGAGAAGAGTTCAGGCTGCTCTCCTTTCCTTCTCCCTAAGCCCTGGATGTAAAACACATCTCCTCTGGAAAATACCGTGGTTCTCTTCCATTCCCGGAAGAAAACCTTCTCCAAGTCCACCACCTCCCAGAAAATCATCTGCCCTCATCTCCATCCTCCCTCTGAGCCACCCCCATCCCTGCTGCCTGCTGGCTCTCCCAGGCATGCCCCCAGCCCCAAAGGAGTTCAGGTAAGCAGCCCAAGCAGTCACACACCCTCAGGCACCCAGCCCCCTGCAGCACAGCTCCTTCCTGCTGCCCTCAGCCGGGGATGATGCCCGAACCCTCGGGGCACTGCTCCTGCTCCCCGTGCTTTGCAGCAGCTCCCACCACGGAGAAACGGCTCAGCCTGGCCTGGGTTTCTGCTACGTCTCCTTCTGCTCCAGGCCTGGAGTGAGATCCTGGCCACAGTTGGCTCTGCAAGCCAAGGCAGCATCCCCAGCACAGCCAGGGACAGGGGGAAGGTCAAAGCCCCCGGGCCCTGAGAGCTGCGGGGCTGGGATGTGCTCACTGCCTCCCAGAGTGAGGGGCTGGCAGGATGCACACCAGGACACCCTCCAGGCCCCCCCCCCCCCCCGCTCCAGCCTCATGCCACCACTGAGGGGTGACACGTGGCTGGGCTGGGAAAGTGTCACCCAGCCAAAGGAAGGCGTCCCCAGAGTCAGCTCTGCTGAAACTCCCGCGTTCCTACACGTCTGTGTCCAGGCTCTGGCTGTGTTCCATCTGAACACAGCACTTCAGATGGAAAGGCTGAAACCAGATCTGGTTCTTCCAGGCATCCACAGCCCCCTGAGTATCCAAACCCAGGAGCTCCATGGCTCTACAGCAGCTGCCCAGCACTGCCCCACATCCTCTGCAGCTCCAAATGGGAGGCTGGTATTTTGTTCTGGGCAGGGTGAAGCACACAAAGGAGAGGTGGCCCTGCAGGACCTGCAGTGCCTCGGGCAGGGACCCCAGCCCTGCCTCCAGGGGCTCCCTGCTCTCAGCCATCAATGTTTTGCCAGGAAAAGAAAGAGCAGACTTCTCCTGGCCTTTGGGCTGCTGTGCTGGCCCAGCAGGTGACCTGGGCTGGCAGACACACCAGGCCTTTCCCAAGAGCTCTTCCCTGCCAGCAGGACAGACAGCTCACCGGGGGCAGCCCCAGGGCTGGGTGCTCCTGCATGGGAGCTCAGCAGCCCAGCACCTTTCCCTTGCAGGGCTGAGCCGTGCTTGGAAAGTCTCCTCTCATCCCTGGCATTGGAGCAACCCAGGGCAGCCAAGCACTGCGAGGTGCTGCTGCTCCCACCCCACACGTGCCAGAGAAGAGAGAAACAGCCTCCTTCCCACAGAGCTGGGAATTAAACCCCACCACTTCCTCTCCTGCTGGGCTGGAATAAAGCCCTCTTACAAAGGTGTTTGCAGTGAGGGATGTGCAGCTTGGCAGCAAACTCTCCCCACGAGGCCTCTGAGAGCCTCACACGCTGTCCTGCCCAGCTGACACCCCAGCAAGCCCCCACCACGCTCTTTCCACGTGCCTGGGACATTCTGGATGCTATTTTAGGAGAGGGGTTTGTGCCTTAGCACGTGACAAAGGCACACTGGGCTCTGCTAGTGGCAAATGGCTCTGGGAGGAAACAGCTGGAAGCAGTTTGGCTGGGCCTGCAGTTGGAAGGGACTTCAGAGCCCACCCAGTGCCACCCTGCCATGGCAGGGACACCTCCCACTGTCCCAGGCTGCTCCCAGCCCCAGTGTCCAACCTGGCTTTGGGCACTGCCAGGGATCCAGGGGCAGCCCCAGCTGCTCTGGGCACCCTGTGCCAGGGCCTGCCCACCCTCCCAGCCAGGAATCCCTTCCCAAGATCCCACCTAAATCACAATGCTCCTTGAAGGGCAGTTTTTAGCTGCATTTTGACACGGGGTGCGTGGTTTCTGTGAGACACCCTCTGCAGATATAAATAGACATAAAAACTGCAGTGCTGTGATTTTTGGTCCTGCAGCCACTTCAAACACATCCAACCACATTGTGCAATGGTTCTGTGTCCCTGCAAGAACCGTTCCAACCCTGGGCTGGGAGTTTTGTTTTCTGAGGAAGTCATTTAGAAACTGGACAGGGTGGCCTAACTTCTTGAAAAAAAAAACGAAAACAAAACAAACCAAGAAATGAGGGGAAAACATCCTGTGCTGAGGATAATTGTGATCTGGGTGACAAGAGCTTCCTCCACATCTGCCTGTGGCAGGGGTTGCAACAAGAGGGTCCCTAAGGTCCCCCCCAACCCGAACCAGCCTGGGACTTTAGGATCTGCCTTCACAGAAGCACCAACACACAGCTTGATTCTGCTCACAGGCCTGAGCTGGCTTTGCCCCTCAGTGGTTTAACCCTTGAACCCCTTTAAAATATCTCCTCAAGGAAAAATCAGCAGGGTCCTGTTTGTCGAGATAACCTTGCTGGCGAGTAAAGAAAAAACAAACAAAGCCCAGCAGAGACAAAACAGCTGGATGGGCTGGAGAGAGGGCTGGGGAAGAAGGCTCAGGACATGGCTCAGGACATGGCTCTGTCTCTGCAGCCTCTGTGCTCTGGTAGCCTCTGCCTCAGTGACTCACTTTCCTTCTGCCACATGGGATGAGGGTGATTAAGTGCACCAGCATTTGTAGAAAAACCCTCAAAACCCCAAATCTTCCCCATAAAATGACAGAGAAACCCTGAGCCTTTAAGACTGACTGTCATCTCTTGCTCTCTGGCCTGGTGAGATTCTCTAATGAGCGAGGTAATTGGCTTCCAGCTACACTGAATGCAGTGATAAACCCACGTTGAGGCTGCCACTTCTGATAAAAAGGAGTTATTGAGCCAGAAGGGAATGAAGCAGCTGTTTCAGGACAGAGGGAGCCACTCCAGGTGCAGCCTGTGGTTCTGCAGAGCTCCTCAAACACTCCCCTGCAGGGCCTGGGGCTGCACCAAACCCAGGAGGACCAAAGGACTTAGGAGAAAGGCTTCCCTTTCCCAGGGCTGCATGGGATCTTGGGGAGGACTGGGCTGGCACAGGGTGCCCAGAGCAGCTGTGGCTGCCCCTGGATCCCTGGCAGTGCCCCAGGCCAGGCTGGACACTGGGGCTGGGAGCAGCCTGGGACAGTGGGAGGTGTCCCTGCCATGGCAGGGGTGGCACTGGGTGGGCTCTGAGCTCCCTCCAGCCCATCCCATCCTCTGATTCTCTGGAGTTGAATCCTGCAGGAGCTGGGAGCTGAGCCTGCATCGAAACATCACTGCCCCACCACTGGCTTTGGAAGGGAGACAGCTCCACACCAAAGGCACTCTGGCCATGGCAAACACAATTTCCCAACACACCTGTAAGCCAGGAATGCTCTCCATGCCCTCTGCATGGGCCTGAGCTGCTCTTTCCCAAGCCAGCAGTCCCGGGTGGGGGGGTGCTGGGGGCAGCAGGAGCATTTACCTTGATGCTGAGGAAGGGGCTCCTGCAGAGCGCTGTCCGGGCCCCGGCCGGGGGGCTGCTCCTTGGAGCCGTGCTCGTCATCCTCTCAGCCTGTCAGGAATAAAGCATCCAGCACAGTGCTCAGCTGCTCGGCTGGCACACCCTGCCCTGCTCTGCAAACACCCCCACAGCAGGCACGCCGTGTCCCAGGCAAGCGCTAATTATTCCCGGGTTTCCCTGGCCTGGAGCGCTCCAGCCCTGCAAAGCGACAAAGCAGCCTGCAAAATGTTAAGCGCCAGAGGGCTGGGAGGTGACAACGCTGCTCAGGGACAACGCCGTGGGACACTCCTGGGGCGGTGTGACTCCTGCCCAGGGCTGCCGGGGCACAGGGCACCTCAGCTGGCCCCTGGCACCAGAGCCGGGAGCCGCTGGCAAAGCTGATGCCTGTGCTGCCATCCAGAGGTACCGCCCTGCCTGGAGAGACGGGGACCGGAGGGGGTCAGGGAGCTGCAGGAATGGGCTGCAGGGGGATCTCTGGGCTCAGGAATGGGCTCTGAGAGGGATCCCGGTGGGCTCAGGAATGGGCTTCAGGGGGATCTCTGGGCTCAGGAATGGGCTTCAGGGGGATCCCGGTGGGCTCAGGAATGGGCTTCAGAGGGATCTCTGGGCTCAGGAATGGGCTTCAGGGGGATCTCTGGGCTCAGGAATGGGCTTCAGGGGGATCCCAATGGGCTCAGGAATGGGCTTCAGGGGGATCTCTGGGCTCAGGAATGGGCTTCAGGGGGATCCCGGTGGGCTCAGGAATGGGCTCTGAGAGGGATCCCGGTGGGCTCAGGAATGGGCTCTGAGAGGGATCCCGGTGGGCTCAGGAATGGGCTCTGAGAGGGATCCCAGTGGGCTCAGGAATGGGTTTCAGAGGCAGCACCCCTTCCCCGACAGGAATGTCCATCCCTGGGAAGGCAGCACCCCCTCCCCGCCCGCAGGGCTCCTTCCCTCCCCTCTGGCCGCTCAGTGCCCCCTCCCCAGGGGCCGGGGCTGTTTTTGTCGGGTTTCAGTAGCCAGGCTTCCTGCTCAGGAAGCTGCATTGTTCGGAGGCACGTTAAACCCATTAGGCTTTAACTTGTTGTTCGGCACACTCTAATAGATGTTTTCATCTCCGCGGCAAATGGGGTGAAAGGCTTCCCATTATGATTCCGTGTAATTCCATTTCCCCCATGATGAGAAGCGAAGGAGCGAGGCCCCGCAGCCTCCAACAAATGAACAAAGGCGGGGGTTGATGTAATTTCTAGCGGGAGGAGAGTGCCCGAGCTGCGGTGTCTGTAAAGGCTCCGGCAGGGGGGGGAGAGGTGAATCCCGGGGGGGACCCGCAGGTCGCTGCCCGCAGCCCCCGGGAGGAGATGCTGCTGCAGCAGGGCAGGGGTGGGATCGATGCCGGGAATTGATGGGAAATGAGGGCAGGCAGGAAGAGTCCCCCGGCCCCCGTGGGGGTTCAGCAGGGCCGGGGCAGAGGCACCTGCCTGGCTGCAGCCCTGATCGATCAGTGATTATTGCTGCAGCCCCTGCCCTTGCTGGGCAGCCCCTTGGGAGCTGGGGGTGGGGGGCGCAGCGGGGAGAAAAAGGCAGGAAAGGCAGAGGGGCCCGAGCCTGGATTTCCAGGGATGGGCGGCTGCAGGCTGGATGTCCTGTTGGTGTCTGTGTCCCTGGTGAGGGCACAAAGGCAGCGGTGTGCCCAGGACCGGCTCCGCTGCCCTGCCCATCCTTGCCGCGCTCCCCTGGAGGTGTGCGGGAGGGAGGCAGGGTGCCTGGGCCATTCAGAGAGCTGAACACGCCGATCAAAGCCAGGATAAGCCCTTTGCCCTCAGACAGCACCCGGGCACACCTCTGCTTCAGGTGCACACCTCTGCTTCAGGAGCGGGGCGGAACAGAAAAGCACCTTGAGCCAGCAGGAAGGACAAAGGGCACCGCAGATAAAACGGCAGGCGAGACTTAATTGATTAAAACCCCGATAATAATGAAAGAAGCATGAGGACAGCAGCAGGTGAAGGTCAGCGTGATCCCTGCTGCCTCTGCTGGAGCCCAGCCGTGGCAGCATCCTCGGGAGTGGCACAGCCAGCTTTCCCATCCCGGGGGGAGAGCGGAATTCCCGGTGCCCCGCGGCTCTCGGAGCTCCCGGGGATGCCTTTCAGCTTCTCTCCCGCAGCCTGCAGGGCTCTGAAATCACCTGGGGTGGCACTGGGGTGGCACTGGGGTGGCAGGAGCGCTGTCACTGACCCGGCACAGCCCTTGGAAACCAGCCCTGCGCCCTCGGGGAGCAGAGCACGGCTGTTCCTGTGCCTGCAGTGCCCTCCGGGGAAACTGCTGCTCCCAGGAGCCCAGGAGGGGCTCTCCCTGCTCCCCGGGGCCTGTGGCAGCCAGGCAGTGCACAGGAAGCCAGGCTTCCCCCAGGGTCACCTCTGCAGGGGACCCCGAGCAGCAGCCACCACACAGGCACGGGTTTCACTCCAGGGAAGGTGACGGATGGGTGGATGGGTGTTCAGGGTGCTGCAGATCCAGCAGCTGCTGCTGTTCCTTCAGCTGCGGGTGCAGGATGTGTCCTCAAAGCCCCGTTTCCTTCCCACGTCTCTCCTGCTCACTGCATCCCTCAGGAAGGGCTGGCATGGCAAACCCTGGGTGCAGTGGGCACAGGGGGCTGAGCTCAGTCTCACACCACCTGATACCACTGCCAGGAATCGCAGCCTGGCTGCCTGGCACCTCCTCCCTGTGCCCAGGGGGCTGCAGGGGGCTGCAGGCTGGGGAATAACCCCATCTGTGCACACACTCCCAGGCTGCTTTGGCTGGGGAGGGACCTGAAAATTCACCCAGTGCCACCCCAGCCATGGCAGGGACACCTCCCACTGCCCCAGGCTGCTCCCAGCCCCAGTGCCCAGCCTGGCCTTGGGCACTGCCAGGGCTCCAGGGGCAGCCCCAGCTGCTCTGGGCACCCTGTGCCAGCCCTGCCCACCCTGCCAGCCAGGAATTCCTTCCTAACAGCCCATCCCACCCTGCCCTCTGGCAGTGGGAAGCCATTCCCTGTGTCCTGTCACTGCCTATGTCTGAGATAATCTCACCAACCATTTGCAGCACTGATTAAGATGCTCCACTTGCCCCAGGCTGCCTTTTCTTTGGCACCAGGGCAGCAGAGATGCCCCAAAGCCCGTGTGGGACCTGCAGCACGGCCTGGCTGTGACAGCAGGGGCCTGGGCTGGGTGCCACAGCAGCCTGTCCCATTCCCGAGGCTGTGACTCCATCCAAGCCCTCAGGAGCAGCTGAGTGAGGAGAGGCACGCGCTGGGCTCAGCAGAGCGTGAGTAAATAACAGCCAATGTAACACAGCAAATTAAATCCCAGCAGGGCACTCCAAATGCCAGCAGATAGTCCCTGATCTGTCTGCCTTCTGCTGAAGAGTTTTCCCTCAGTGGCAGCCAGGCTGGAGTGGTGGCAGGCTCTGTGTTTATGAGTGTGCCAGGGGTGAAGGGCCAGCTGGCTCAGGACATGTGGGTGCAAAGAGGCTTTAGGATGCACCAGGGGGAACAGGCAGTGGGTGCACCTCATGCCCTCCCTGGGAAAAGACAGAGGGAGTGAAAAGAGATGCAGAGATGTGCCCAGGAGCTGTTTCTGTCTTGCACCAAGTGGCAAAAAGAAAGTGAAAATGAGATGGGCCCAGCTCAGTGACTCTGCAGCATGAGAAAGGGGCCGCAGATGACATATCCCAGAATTCTCACAAGAAGTTAGAAAAGGAAAGTGTTGCTGGAGGTTAAATAGGAGAGGAAAAAGGAAATCTGTCCATCCCTCCATCCATCCAAACCTCCATCCATCCATCCCTCCACCCATCCATCCATCCCTCCATCCATCCATCCATCCGTCCATCCATCCATCCCTCCATCCATCCACCCATCCATCCACCCCTCCATCCATCCCACCATCCATCCATCCCTCCATCCATCCATCCATCCATCCCTCCATCCATCCATCCATCCCTCCATCCATCCCTCCATCCATCCATCCATCCATCCCTCCATCCATCCCTCCACCCATCCATCCATCCATCCCTCTATCCATCCATCCATCCCACCATCCCTCCCTCCCTCCCTCCCTCCCTCCCCCGTGCAGGGAGGCAGTGCCCATCACTCCCGGGGTGATTTCCTTCCGAGAGGGCCGTGCCCTGGAGCAGCCTGGCTCTGAGTGGGGAGGGAAGGAATGGCAGAGCCTCTGGCTGAGGGAGATGGCTCTGGAGTTAATTACATAAGCAGCCAGGCTGGGGTTGCATAATTCCATGAATCACTCCCTTGGATTTGCTCTCAGAGGCTGCCCAGGGCTGTGGAGCTGTGGGGGTCTGCAGCCAGCCCGAGCCCCCTCCTCCCGCTCTGGCCCCCGTGGGTGCATCCCCCTCTGTGCACCCTTTAACCTGCTCCTGCCCCTGTTCCCCCCCGTCACCTGGGGCTCTGTGCTGTGCCTCAAGGGTTTGGAGGATTTGCCCAGCCAGGATCTCCCGGCTGTGGCAGTTCCACTCCTTCCCCCCAGGGTTTCCTGCAGCACTCCCAGTACAGGGGTCACCCCTGGGTCCTGGATGGGGCCAGGTGCTGGACACCCCCCTGCCCTGGGATGGACACGTGTGGCTGTGCTGCAGAAAGGCCTTGTCCTGTGTCCCTGCTGGGAATTTGCTATTTCAGCACCACCTCCTCTGGGTTTGGCAGGGACACTCTTCCTGCTTCGATCAGCTCCAAGCCCTGGTGGGAGTGGAAGTGCTGAAGGAAGGATGAGGAGCCCGATTCCAGCAGGAATCTGCCTTTGCACAGCCTGCAGCAGTGCTTGGCTCTCTGGACAAACACCTGCCAAGAGAAGCCTGAAGGGAAGCCATCCCAAACCACAGTTTCCCTGATTTGGGGTTTCATACGCCATAAATACTTTCCTGATGTTTTTTCCCCTCTGTACTTCACTGCTGCTTGGAGAGGAGTGAAGACTGAGCAAAACACAGATTTTTTTTTTTTTTTTTTTTTTTTTGCTGAGTCCTGCTGAAAGCTGTGAGAGTTTGCAGTTCAAGGAGCAGCTGGAGGAAACAGGCAGAGCCAAAGTGGCTCCAGGGACACAGACTCCTCCAGTGAGAAATAGGAAATTTGTGAAGGGGAAGCTGTTGCAAAACAAGGAGCAAGAGCCCCTGCAACAGCCCTGTGCCTTGAACACACAAGTTTCCTGAGTGGAAGCCCCAGCAGCTCCCTGGAGCTGAGCCCTCCTGTAGCAAACCAGAGCCTCTTTGCTGTCTATTATCCATTACTTCTGAAAAAAAAAGGTCCCAACAAACCCAGCTTCTCCATCTGCCCTCATGGTCTGCCCAGGAGCACAGAGCTGCTCCTCACGCTGAGTGTTCCATGAGGAGCAGCTACACCCCGACCCCGAACATTTATTTGCACAGGATGTCCAGGGGCAGCTCTTTACTCCCTCCACACTAGCCCAGGGATGAACAGCCAGAGCACCCCCGAATTCTGGAGGTGGCCAGTAAAATTTGCCTCACCAGGAGCTGAGAATGATGCTGGCCACCTGCAAGCAGAAGGGATGGATGGAGGAGCAGGGAAATGCTGCTGCCAGGAAAGGGAACTGAGTAGAGCTTAGGAGAAGTGAGAAAATTCCTTCGCCAGCAAGAGAGGAGCTGGCTGTGAACAGCAGAGGAAGCCCCGTGGGTGGGAGATGCCTGGTGACATTTCTGGGTGATGATGGGCGAGGAGCAAGTGCTGGAGTGAAGGCCCAGGCCAGAGCAGCTGGTGAGGGCTGGAGCTGGCACAGGAAGAGGAGGAAAGGCTGGCATCTTGGGCAGCAGGGGAACTCCTCGCTGCCCTTTTTCCATTACTTACCATGAGCACATTGAGCTGTCATCTGTGCACTCAGGGGGACCAAGAGAGTGCCCTGAGAATGGAGATGATCTTCTGGAAGTGCCCAGGCCTGCAGCTGCAGCCACAACTATCCCCAAGCCAGCTGCCTGACAGCAACAAGCCCGTTCCTGCAGCCCTGGGCATGGTCTTGTCCCGGGGTTTCTCCAGCCATCTGCTCCTTATCAATTTTCCCTGGATGACACCTCGGAGCCCCGTGGTGCTGGGATCGTGTCTCAAGCCAGGAATTCCCCTCCCCGCCTGCTGTGCCTCCCACACTGCCTCCATTTCCCGGGAAAATCACCCTTTCCGAGGCCTGGGGGCGCAGTGGCAGGTGCTGAGGTGGGCAGTGGAGCTCCCAAGCCATCCCTCAAAGCCACACTCAGGCACACCGTGGCTGAAGACACTCAGTGTTTGATCTGCCAGGCAGAGGTGGCAGGTCCAGCACAGAGCCCAGCGCAGAGCAGCACCCCAGTGCAGCACTGGGAGCAGACTGGGAGCCAGGAACCACAGAGGAAGGGGCTTGGCATCCAGCTGTGCTCAGAGCAAGGGCTGTGCAGGGAAGGCAGGAGGCCGGGCAGCCCTGCAGGCTCCGGGGGTTTGCCTGAGGCAGGAGGGGGCACTGCAGACCTGGAAATGCCACCTGTGCCCGGCAGGAGGGCTGGAACAGCGCGGGGAGCCGGGAAAGCAGGAGGGGACAGGCAGAGAAAGGAGGGTGTGCTGTGAAACAGCCCCAGAACAAGGACAAGCAGGAGGCTGGAGGGCACCAGGGCTCTCACAGCGCCCTGGGGGCCAGGGGCTCCTCAGCAGCCCCTCAGGGGCTTTCTGAGGGAATTGGCCAAAGCAGGGAGGAGCTCTGGATGTGTCTGTGCTTCCAAGGTGGGGGGAGAACCTCGCTCAGGCTGCAGAGCTCAGCACTCACAGCAGGGTCCAGTTTGCAGGAACATTAAAGCCCGTCCAGTGCCTTGGGCAGGGACACCTTCCACCATCCCAGCTGCTCCAAGCCCCATGCAGCCTGGCCTGGAACACTTCCAGGGGTCCAGGAGCAGCCACCAGTTTTTGGGAAGTGCGGTGCCATTCCCTCCTGACGCAGGAGCTGCCCACCCCGGGTTATCCCTGCCCTTGGCTCCCCATCTCCAGAGGGGGTGGAATCAGAGGGCTCTGCAGGCAGGCCCGGCATTCCCCTGCCCAGCAGGGCCCCCACAGCTGCCCCTGGCAGGGGTTCACCCCGAAGTTCCCGCCTGTGTGTGTCCCAGGGAGGACAGGCTGTTCCCAGGGCTGGCTCCCGGGGGACCAGCCCACCCCAAAGGCTTGCAGGGACACAGCGGGAAGCCAGCAGCCTGCTGCTCCCAAAGCCCTGCAGCCACGGAAAAGCTCAGCAGGAGCAGGCAGAGCAGCCCTGAGCGCAGACCTCTCCGTGGCCCTGGGGCTGCATGGCTCAGTTCTCCTCCCAAGCAGGGAGGTTTGGCTGAGCCAGGCTCTCCCTGTGGCAGCCAGGTGCAGGTCAGAGCCACGGCTGCCTGATCCCAAGATCCTGGCTGGAAAGAGCCATGGCCCTTGTAGAAAGTGAAACCGTAAGAGAAACACACCGGGGCAGCTTCAGGTGTTGGGAAAACCGGGAAAATTCCCTGCAATGGGAGAGACAAGTGGAGCAGCCTCACTGGGGCAAAGAAGAGCCTCAAACGAGCAAGCAGAAGCAGAGAGACAGAAGCGACAGAAGGCAGGTGCAGAAGGCTGGGGCTGGCACAGAGCAGGTGTGCAGTCACTGCTCGCTCTCTCCCTTGGAAGAGCTGCTCCAGCGCCCCAGCGGATCCAGGAGCCTTGCGAAACCCGGCGGGGAGCAGCAGCATGGGAAAGTTCACCTTGCCCACGGGCCGGCGGCGGAGGCATCCTCAGCATCCCCCGGGCGCTGCCAGACTCACCATTGCAGGGCTCTCCGGGCGCTCCGCTGGCTCTGCCCGCAGCGCCGGGGCCGTGCGCTCCTTTCCTGCCCGGGATGGCCGCGGGCTGTGCCGAGCCTGCCGTGTGGAGGTGGGGCTTCGCCCGCCCTCCTAAAAGTCGGAGCGCACTCAGCTTTTGCAATCCCGTTCAATAGGAATTCTTCAAGTTTGGCGTTTGTTTTTTCCTGAAGCCGCAGCCCGCAGTGACAGAGCGGTGCGGTTTGCTGAGCCAGGGCTTTGCCGGCTCCCTGCCCAAGCCCGCTTCGAACTGGGCTGGGCTCTCCCCCCATGCCCCGGCTCCAGTCCCCTCTCCCCTCCCTGCAGGGTCCCATTCCTCCGGGGCAGCTTCCTCGCGTTCCTTTCCTTGTTCAGTTCGCTTTATCTGCAGGGTTTTTCTGTGAATTTTGGAGCTGTGGTGTAAGCCTGGGATTTGGGAAAGGGAAACCTTGTTTATCTAACCCCGGACTATTTATTTCCAACGTCTCCCTAGTACTCTCGTGTTCTGAGCACTTTTCCAGACGAGAACTGGAGAAGTCCAGAAACAGGCAATGCCAGCCAGCCCTGCCCTCTGGCACTGGGAGCCATTCCCTGTGTCCTGTCCCTCCAGCCCTTGTCCCCAGTGCCTCTCCAGCTCTCCTGGAGCCCCTTCAGGCCCTGCCAGGGGCTCTGAGCTCTCCCGGAGCCTTCTCCTCTCCAGGTGAGCACCCCCAGCTCTGCCAGCAGACAGGTGCACAAACACAGGCCAGCTCTGCCAGGGCAAATTCACACTTGGCTTTCACCAAGCTGCGGCTTGGAGAGCAGGGCAGCTGCAGAGTCCTGCCCGAGGGGAATATGAGGGATGGAAGGAGAGGGAGAGGGAGAGGGAGAGCCCTTTGGTGCGTTCCCTGTTCTCTTCTCATCCCAGAAGCCACAACAAGCTGCTGGCTATCCCAGCCCCCTCCGGATGGGCCATTTCCCCTCTCCGGGCCATGGTGCAGCACAGGCAGAGCAAGGCACGGTGACCTCTCCCTCCTGGCATTTCTTGTGGGTCTTGGTGATGGATGGGACAAGCCCCAGGACACGCTGAGCACAGGGACTCGATGTTTCCGAAGGAATGTTCATCTGCTTCCCCTGCACCAGCTCCTGACATAACAATGACCCCAGCCCTTGCCTGGCTCTGGCAGCACAGAACCATTGGGCTGAGCAGGAGACAGCCACATCAGCGTGTCCCGAAGCACTCTGCAGCCCAGGGACCCCGAGCTGTGCCCCCAGGCGGGGCTGCCCCTGCAGGGACAAGAACCTGGATCAGCTCCCCGGGCCCTGCAGTGTGGCAGGAAGGCATTGTTTGCCAGAAACAAGTGTTATTATTATTATTTTACAGCTGCAGAGCTCCTTCCTTGCCGGGGGCTGTGCACAGAGCATGGCCCAGGAGCCCCGGGACGGGCTTGCTTTGGGGCTGGGAGGGCAGAGCCCCTTGGCAGGGGCAGTAACCCAGGGGAAGAGGAGACTGTCCAGCTGCAGGGCAGCATGAGACAGACACCCCGGAGAGCCCCGACACGGGACCCTCGCTCCCCACTGTCGCTGTGGGACACACAGGAACGAGGCAGGGAGTGCATTCAGAAGAGGCTGCCTGATCTCTCTAAGCAAGAGAGACCACGGTTTATTTTTCTGATTCTTGTTATACTTTCTCAGATGTGCCCACCTCAGAGGTGGGACTTTTGGGAACTATTGGTCAGACCCAGAGACCGTCACAAAAGTCTTTCCTCTGGGAACAGATGTGGAAAAACACACAATAGTTTACATTGCATGTCTTTGTGGACGAAAACCGTGCCTAGAAATAGAATTTCCCAAAACCAAAACATGCAAGCACGAGCATAGCAACACCCCAGGCCTGCAGCGCGGCGGGGAAAGGGACAGCCGGCAATGAGGCTGCGATGTTCCGTGGAAGACCAGCACCATCTACTGACTCTTGCTCAGCTCCTCCTTCCGAGCTGCTGTGAGCCCGCGCGAGTCCCGCAGCTCCTCCGGCTGCTGCTCCATCCCACGGCCGCAGCCGGCCCTGTCCCGCTGCTCCCGGGGCTCCCAAAGGATGCTCATCCATCCACGGCCGGGCTGCACGGGGCTCGGAGCCGCCTGGGCTGGTGGAAGCGTCCCTGCCCAGCACAGGGAGGTGGAGCCCCTTCAGCCCAGCCCGTGTGCGATCCTAAAGAGCCCGTGGAGAGCAGGGCAGTGCTTGTCCTGGTCTCGGGGTCTCTGCTTGCCCGAGAATGAGGGATGGGCACTGCCCCTGGTCCTTCGGGAAGCCCCAAGCCACCCACAGAGAAGACGAGGAGTCTTCAGATGTTCTTTTTCTGAGTTTTCCTCCTTGTTTATTTTATCTTATCTCTACACTTCTCTCTGAGCTCTGCCAAGGTCTGGACAGCACGGGCAACAGGTGACGACTGCCCACCTGCCCACAGCTCGTCATCTTATATACAGATAATTACGTGTGCATTATTTACAGTTGTGACCCAATGCATGCACTTGACACTAAACAGGTGTTTTCTACTTTGACCCAATCCCTCTAAACCTACTTCATGTCGTCACCACTGTGCAAGATGGAGACAAAAAAGAAGGAGAAGACTCTGGGGTAACACCCAGAATCCTCCACCTTGTCTCTGGTCCTTCTTATCTTGAAACCCCTCATGTGAAAATATTAATACTTTCTACTACTTTCAAGGCCTTGCAATCCTTCCCATAGTGTTGGTAATTTTTCCCATGGGCTATAATCGAGACCCCTGCCTGTCTGGGGTCCATGCCAGGGTCTGCAACCCCCCTGTACATATCTCCGACCCCCCCTGTACAGGTTTTAAACCCCCCTGTACAGGTTTCTGCTTGTCCAGGGTTTCCAAAGGAATACCCTGGACTCCTACATCCTGGGGCCCCGGCGCTGTGTCCTGCCTGCTGCCGCCGCTTTTGGCCAAGGGGTTTCCCGCTGTTCCATCAGCTTTTGGCTCAGGGCAGCTTTGGCCTCTAAATATTGGGGTGTGCAGACCCCGAGTGCCTCCCCAAAAAGAGAACTCCTTGTGAAAAAGGCATATCGTGTGTATAGCTCTGCCCCGATATTTACTATATATATATAATAGACTAGTTAGAAAAGCTATGCAATATTAACATTTGAGTAATATGATAAATGTAGTTTTTAACAGTAAGTTTTAGTAAAGTGTGTGTGTAAGGTATTTTCTTTAGCTCAAGGAAAGAAAAGAATGTTTCACAGAGATAAGACTTACAACAGAAAAGAGAGACCCCCTGGTCTCTTCAGACAAGAAAGATGCATGTCTCCTGGAACCCACGATCTGAATCCACAAAAACAGGACTCCCTGCGGAACCTACCTAGGAAACCAGACAACCCGAATCCACAAAGACAGGGCTCCCTGTCTCCAGGGAGCTTAGCAGTAACCTTGGGGGAAAAACAAGTTTGTCTTAGCTAAAGCATGCATGATTATGAAGTTTTAGTCCTCAAAAAGAGAAAGATTTCTACGGGAGGTGCCTTTCTTTCTAACCAGCAGGTCTGGGAGGGAAGGAAGGACGGTAGCCTAGGCTACCTACTTTGCCCTTTTATTGTCCTTTTTATTTGTCCTGTCTCTGGAAATTTTTAAACTTTTATTTGTATTAATTTCTTTGTAACCAATTTTTATTCTTTATTAAATTTTCATAACATTCTAAAAGCGAGCGATTGGCATTTCTCACACTCCTGCTAAAAGCTGAAGCCTGAAGCGCTCGGCCAGGTGAGGGGGCTGACACCTCTGGAGGGTGTGCAGGGAGGGATATTCCTTGGAACACTCGGGAGCAGGGTGCAGGAAATGACAGCAGCACTTGCAGAATCTATCCTGTCTGGGATTAGAGGTGGGCACAGGTGGAGAAATCTAGGCTTCCAGCCTGGAAAAGGGCACACTGGGAATGCCATACCTGCCCAGCTTCTCATTCCAGCTCTGCTCTTGGCTCGGGACTGGGGTTGGACAGGAGCAGCTCAGTGTCCTGTGAGGGAAATGGGACACGTGGCCACTTGTGGGGCTGATCCCTTCCTGCATGTGAGGCTAGGAAAAACCAGCTGGATTAGGGCTGGGATTCCACATCTGAGCTCTGCTGATGTCTCACAGAGGGCCAGCCAGAAGCTGGGACACAAATGTTTGGAATTCTGCCGAAATTGTTGGCAGAGCTGGGATTTGAGCCGGGTGGCTGGTGGTGATCAGCTGCCCTGCCTCTCTGCATTTGGGGGTTGCCTTCTGCGTGCCTGGATCCTGCCTTTTAGTGGCTGCATTTGTAGGGCCTGTAGAGGACAGCAGCAAAGGGTCACCTGCTTTTGGGATTTCAGTCAGAGCCAAAGTGAATCATTTCTCCTCTCTGCTTAATGAAAAATCCCAAACCACCACCGAAGGAAATAAGACCGGGATGTGTCAGCTTCTGGGAAACAGGAATTGGGAAATCACAGGATTTCCACATCAAGAAACGGCTTTTCCATTATTTTCTTAACAGGAAAAAAAAAAAAAAAAAGGAAAAAAAAAGTTTCTGGATTTGTTTTCGTGGAGATTTATCACGATTTAAATTTTTTTTTATGCAAAAGTGGCTGCCCCGTTGCTGGAATTGCTCCAGGCCGGGTTGGATGGGGCTTGGAGCACCCTGGGCTCGCAGAAGCTGTCCCTGCCCGTTCGTTCCCAGTTGGGAAGCACAGGTGGCAGCACCACCCTGGGAATTGCTGCTCGCTGCTCCTGCGCCACAGCAGCCATCCGACCTTCCTGCCCTGCAAACCCCCGCAGGAACCGGGCGGGAAAGCCAATTGAAGTTAGGTGTAGGAAAAAAATTAGGGCGATAGAAAAGGCCAAGTGCCACGTCCTGCATTTGGGTGTGCCTAAAGGCGTTTAAGCACTTTTTTAATATTGAATGTGCTATTAATTCAAGGAGCTTCCGCTGCTTACATCTAAAGGAGGAGAGGGTTTAAAAATCCTGAGCAGCTTTGCTGTTGCCCCTTTCACACGGCATCGCTCCCAGCCCTGAGCTGTGCCGGGGAGCGCTGCCTACAGAGAGTCAGTGCAGATCAAACAGAGGCTGAATTATTGTCACTGTGGGGCTTGAGCTGTCCCGTTATTGTGCTGAGGAGCTGCGGTGGGATCTGGCACCCTAACGCTGTGCCAGGTTAACTGGGTGTGGTTAAAGAAGGGTGAAGAAGTTCCAGGCTGGTATTTATCTGCTTACACGGATAAAATATTTGTCAACTCAGGTTGACACACAGGTGCTGCAGGAACTTATCCTTTATCTGTTATCCACCAGTTTAAAAAAACCCCAAACTTGCTAGTTCACAGCTATGTGGCAATTTTTTTCCCATAATGTTACAGAAAACACAGTTATCTTTTTACAGAACTCCTCAAATACCTTCAGGAATAAAAGTGCTTTGAGGGTTAGTAATTTGATTGAAAAATTACAAGCCAGACTGGAAAACAGCTTTTTTGTTTGAGCAATATGTGGGAAAGTCTTTGTTCTCGAGGTATTAAAATGCAAATGTTAAAAGCAAGAGGGTGCTGGTGTCATAAAAAGAAAGTCATTATCTCAAAGGTGATTATGGCTTTGCAGTTATGAGAAATTTCCAAGTACTTCACATGCTTTTTCTTAGTAAGGGAAAGTGACCTGTGGATAATTCCAATCTCAAAAATAGCTTTGAAAAAATCCTTCATTTAAGCCATCAAAAAATGATTTCTGCCCCATCTTAAAAGCAAGCAGTTCTGCTTCAGCCCAGGGAGTGCATTTTGCACTGGACTGTACAACTCTGAGGATACAGCCTGAGCCCTGGCTGGAACCAAGGCATGAAACAGGGCAGCACATTACTCCTGCTTTACTCCTGCCCTGTTCTGTTGCTCTCAAGACCAGCTTTGTGATCCCTTTGCTCTCTGGATTGCCCTGTGGAGCTCATCCCTTTAAAAAATTCTAATTTTTACAATTTTAAATTGTATTTTGTGCTATTCAGACAGTATGAAGAACACGGAAAAGCCATGTAACACTGCTCGTTACTCCCCTCAGTTTTTAAAATGACTCCGCAAAGGTTTTAAAATGATGACTTCATCATTTCAGGTTTCAGGGATGTTTCTTAAGAGTTTCCTAGTCTTCCTCAAGGGAGGGAGGAAGATCTCACCTTAATCCTCGTTTTCTGGGAATAACATTGGTGTTGCAAAGGCACTGCCCAAAAATCAGGGTGCCAGAAGCCACGCTGGGAACCTTTTTATTTGCTGAGAAATTTTTCCCTGTGTTTATTTGCTGGTCTGTATAGCAAATGTCTTTTTCCTTCTGACCTTTCCCTGCCCCTCTAAATAAAGCCCCAGATAACTTCTGCTGTTCTGTCCAGCTGGATGGGCTCTGTAAGGAAACAATCCAGATTAAGGAAAGTTTAATTCTGGCTCACTGGCATCCAACTAAGTTGACAACAGTTCAGAACTCCCACTGAACTTCAGGAAATTGCTTTTCCATAGACTTTGCCTCTATTTGAGTAACTTGAATAACTCAGGAACAGATAAACCAGGATAACCATCGCTAACAATGAGGTAAAAGAAAGTGTTTCCAGGGCTAGGATGCACAGTGGAGGGAATTTAAAAGGAGTTGTGGAATGTTTCAAAAGAGACACACACGGAGGCTCTGGTGGATTTTAACTGCGGAGGGAGAAGTGCCCCAGTTGCTCTCTGCCAGAGGACATTTCTGGGCTTCCCTTCTCCTCCCCAGACCTTTCCCCAGGTCTGGAGTGCCTCTGGGGGCAGGAGGAGGCGAAGGGCAGGCTCCAGCTGTCTGCCCGAGGCCGCTCCGGGCCTCTAATCTTCCAGGCTGTACACACAAGATTAAAGATCCGCCCGGAGTTTTGATTAAGAATGCAAAGTTGAGAGATTAAATACCAGGAAGCCAAATTAAAGAGCTTTAAGTCAATCTCAGAACTCATCAAAGTACCAAATTTTTAAGCTGTCATTACAACGCAGGATTAGTGCAAAGCTCCCCTACCCTGATTTGATGTCCTTCCCTCAACAATGTTCTTTATTCCCCCGCTGCAGTCCTGTGCATAAACCCCGCTATTGTCTTGTCTCATCCCACCTGCATCCCCCGGGGGACTTGCCTGGCATTCCAGCCCTGCCCCAGTTAGCCTGGAGAGCACCACGGTGATCCTGCTTGGTGCTGCCCTGCGTGCTGCACTGCCCCCGGCTGCACCACAGCCCTCCGGCCACCTGAACAGCAGCCCTGAAAATCCCAACTGGGCTCACACCTTTCCCCTGAATGTCCCCAACTGGGCTCACACCTTTCCCTGAAAATCCCAACTGGGCTCACACCTTTCCCCTCAAAGTCCCCAACTGGGGCTCACACCTTTCCCCTGAACGTCCCCAATCGGAGCTCACACCTTTCCGAGCCAGGAGTCCTTTCAGCTGGAATCACCGAGCTGGAGGCTGCTTCTATCCCGGGATGCCCTGAAAACACGCCCTGCAAACTGCCACAATTGTTATTTAAAGCTCCTGCTGTAATGCAATGAAGTAAATGTGGCCCTGCTTTTCAGGATAATAAATCGTGTCCTTCCCAGTTTTTTATTTATGGAATTGGGATGTCTCAGCTGCATTAAGATTGTGCTTTCCAGGGCTTTTTTTTTCCCCCACAAAAGATAACTTAATAACGTTGCTAAATGCTGTGCTAATTAAAGCTTTAATCTGAAGTTACTCTCCCTTGTAAGACACAGTGCCAAGTGAGCCATTTCCAAATTTGCATCTCAAGCCTTAGAACTTTTTGTAACAGCTAAGCACAACAATTCCAAGCTTTTTGAGCCCACTTTTTGACTTCCCCACATCCCTGTGCAGCGTGTCTCATCCAGAACATCAAATTTACTGGTTAAGTTATGGGGAGTGCTGTTTTTGCTGGTTTTTACTTTTTTGAGGAAAATGAAACTTTCAGTTCTTTATTGAGTTTTATGATCCTCCTTTACAAGTGCAGTTGCTGTTAGGGGTTATTTAGTGCAGTCATTATTGATGGTTACTTCGTGTGGTTATTACCAGTGTATTTTTACTCTTAAAAGCCACGTCAGCCTGAAGCTTTTCATCCTCTGGGCTGTCTGGAGTGGCTGCCCAGCAGCTCCAGCCCTGCTGCTGCTCTGAGCTGCCTCTCCCCGGCGCAGCAGAGCCCTCAGAGCTGCTGGGCACCACGGCTCTGGTGTCAATGCTTCCCCCAAGGCCCAGCCCTGAACACAGCTCCCACCACGCTGCTCTTGCTCTCTGCCTTACTGCTACGGGGCCGTGACGTGCCAGAGACCAGAAAACACCAGCATGGACTGCAAGTCCTGCTTACTGAATATTGCTCCTTCCTGGGCAAGCTGTGGCCCAGCTTTGCTCGCAGGAGCTTGCAAAGCTTAAAGAGTATTCTATTTTTTTGTAAGGAAACAGCAAAATACGTTGATTTCTCAGATTTGCTGTGGCTGCCCCTGCATCCCTGGCAGTGCCCAAGGCCAGGCTGGACACTGGGGCTTGGAGCAGCCTGGGACAGCAGAAGTTGTCCCTGCCCATGGCAGGGATGGCACTGGATGACCCCTTCCAGGAACCCTTCCAACCCAAAGCATTCCACGATTCTCTGATGATGATAAACTCGTTTTCTCTTCTGTTAACACCACAGATACAACACCCCTGTGTGGTGCCACCAACAGGAGGGGACTGATCCAAGCAGTACCCCTGTGCCCGGTGCTGATGCTCTTTGTGCTTCAGTGCCCGGAGCATTCATTTCAGAGGCTGTGTTCCTGAGTCACTGCTTGGGTTTGTGGCTGCATTAGGAGTCTGTTCACGTCCTCCCAGTTAAACTAAATGACTATTATTTCCTTCCCCCGCTCCCTCCCCCACCCAACTGTTGTTGTTTAATTAAGGATAACGTGCTGCTCTTCAGTGGGTGTTTGTTTATAACCTGATAAATGTCAGGAATATGCTCTGGTGGAAAGTCTTTTAGCTGGCAATACTCAGGCCCTTTTAACCACTACAGCATCCGTTAAAAAGAAAATTTGGCTTAAAGATCTCCCTTCCTGATGATTTTAAAATATTTTCATGATTAATTTAAAAGGGAAAGTGCAGTTCAAATTGTGCTTTTCACAGTAGCCTTCTTGGGGTTTTTTGGTTTGGTTTTTCTTTTTTGGCTTGTTTGTTTGTTTTGGTCACTTGCAGGCAATCTGTATGTTTTGAATCCGGAGAGGAAAAGTGCACTTGTGATTTATAACAGTAGAGAATCTGTACAAGCTATTGCCTGTGGACACATTTATCTTTATTGGTTGTGAAGAGTGTCTTTTTCAAAGCCAGCTCAAGCAGCAGCCTCTCCTCAGGGCCTCTGGGCTGTCCTGTAGCCTTCAGCAGGCAGAGTTGGGGCTCAAGCCAGAGCCAGGAACATCCAATTTTTCCACTGGGTGGCAAAATCTGGTTGTGGTGGTGGTTTTTGGTTTGTTTGTTTGCTTGTTTTGCATGGGGCTTTGTGGTTGAACACAGGCATTTCCCATCAGCTTTGCCATGGAAGAGTTTACATTGCTGTGCCCTTCCCTACACATGGAGCCAAAGATTTTGTGGCTTTTACAAAAGTCAGTGCAGCTGCTGTGCTTAAATCACCTTAAAAACAAAGCAAAAGCTGTTTGGGAAGGTGTCTAAATGCCTTTTCTTTTTTCAGATTCCCTTCATCACCTTTGCCAAAGTTAGAGGCGAGTTTGTTGGAGCCCTCGGTGCACTTTTGGTGCCAGGCTCTCCCCGGGAGTGTCCCACTAAAGGGATTCAGAAGGGTGGGGAGTGCTCCATGGATGATGCTGACTGATGGGCCTTGCAGAGCTGCAGCTGCTGAGCAATGCCTTTAAATCTGCCTTTTCCCAGCGTCGTTGTGGCACCAGCAGGTGACAGCCACCGGGCGCTGGAGTGGTCTCTCAGGGGCTGCTGGGTTCCAGCCGGGTCTGTGGGGTACAAACCTCTGGACTGTAACACAAATCTGGCACCTTGGGGTGGTGTTAGTCGTGGTTTTGTCCCTATTGTTCAGGGAATTACATCAGGAGAAGGCAAATTAGCTCAGAAGTTCCTCGGAGACTTTGCCATTCCCAGCTGGGGTTCTTGGCTGTGCCAGTGATGACTCTCAGACAGGTGCTGAACACCTCGGGGATGGGTCACTGTGCAATTTCCACCCCGTGGAAGTTCCTGGGAATGGACTTCTCTCTGCTTTCACTTGCTCTCTCTGTCTGAAGGGGATGGGAGGTGTCAGCTGCTTGCTTGGCCCTGTGTTCACTCCTGGGCAGGGCTCAGCCCAGCTGACTCCAGCTGCAGCCCGGGCAGACTTTCACTGCCACAAGCACTGCAGGCTGGGCAGCTCAGTTTCAATGCTGGAATAAATGTGAGTGCTTGAGAAGCTGACATGAGAGACAAGCACGTTTTAATTCTCTGTGAGGAACCTGGGGCTTTTTAATGCATAGCTCTCCTAATGAAAAGCTGTAAATTCTTGCTTCTCTCAGAGGTGGAGCACCCTGCAGGTTCAAAGTGCTGAATTTCTAAGAGGCTGTTATCAATCACAGTCCTTCTGGTTTAGCCAGACTAAGACAGAGAACCTGGGGAGGAATCTCCATGAAATTCACAGGCTGGTTTTTCAGCCCTGGAGTGTCGATGGGAAGTCACACCCCCATCAATAATTACTGCCTCTGGGACTTGATCTGAGTGTACAAATCCAGGACCATCCAGCTCTTTCTGGGCTTTCTTGGGCCCTTTGGTTGAGTTGCAAAACCAAATTTGGTCCCATCTGTTTATGTGGGTTGGGAAAATCTCCTTTGGCACCTCCGCTGTTGTTTCTGCACCACAGCACTGCAGACTTGGGGATTTCCTCAGCTGCCCTGCAGGGAAGGGCTCAGCTTTGGTTGCTGGACTTAGAGATGGAATGGCATGGGCAGGGTTGTGGTAAAAGGGAACAATTTTTGACTTGTAACCCCAAAATTTTTTTTTTTTGGCTTGAGGCAATTTAAGGGCCATGATACTGGGATCTGCTTTGCAATCAAAACTAAGGCTGGAATTCCTTCTTTGGAAAGCAGAGACAGTTGTGTCCATACATTGCAGACTATTGAGGATAGTTTGTCTCCCTCTGTTCCCAGCCTTAGTTTATGGGATTAGGTTTTTGACCCAAGCACTCTATTTCTTCCCTTCATCTGCTACTGACCTAAGCAGCAGCAACAAAAAAAACACTCAAAATTTCTTTATTACCTTAATATCCTAAGAAAAATCCCTTACAGGGATATCTACATCTCTGCTTTTGTGTGGGGGAACTGAGGGACCTCTCAGGACTCCTTCCAGCTCCGTTTTGTGGCTTCCCTATGTAGGACATTGGAATCTGTCTAGAAAGAGCAGCCAAGCTCCTGTATGTGTGTGAATATATATAAATATAATTATTGTGCTATTTCCAATGGCACTGGAAAGTCAGATTTGAAGGGGAAATCCCCTTTACAGCCCTTAACTGCCAAGCTGCTGTTGGATTTCCTAAACAATTGCAGAAGTGCAGCCATCCATTTAAGCAAACCCCAACACTGCCTGAGTTGAACAAACATTGATCATCTATTAATATTAAGACTGGCACGTTCTTGCTGCTGCTTTGGCTCTGGATCAGCATCATCATTTATTAACATTTTGAAACAGCTCTGCAGAATGGATGAGGCTCAAACCTGTACCTGAAAAGTCTCCCCAGATCTCTCCACAGAGAACTTGGGAGGTGAAGAAAGCAGAAAAAAAAAATCAGCCAAGATGGATGCAGGAAGTTCAGCCCCTCATTTTACCCACTTTCTATGCATTTTGTATAAATCAAAGGCCACACTTTAAGTCTGTGTTAGATCATCAAGGAGCTACTTTCAAAATGTCAGCAATTCATTGCCCAAATAGCCTGCCAAATAATAGTTAATCAATCGCAAATGGGATGCAGATTCTCCTGGAAACTTCGGGGAATTGTTCACCTCAGCTAAATGCAGCTAACACTTTCAGTCACTTCCTGCACTGGCCTTGGCTGAATTCGGCCGGACAAAGCTCTGATTGGAGTAATTGCAGAAATGTGCCTTGGACTGAAAGGTCCTGTTTGATTGTATCAGCAGAACCGTGCCAGTGGTTCTCTGCTGTGTAAAGCCGGGCTCCCTGCAGGTCTCTGGCGCTGCTTTAGGGGCTGGCTCTGGCAGCCCCTCTTAGCACGGTGCAGATCTCTGCTCTGGTGCTGCTCTGCCTCTCCGCAGGCTCCCACAGAACGGCTCAGCGTGCTCCATCCACAGCCCTCACGCCGGAACAATTTCAGTGTCACTCATCAGACTTAATTGCTCACCTGCCTGAAACCCACATTGAAATCCTGTGGATGAGTTTCAGGTAATTAAAGTTGCTCAAGGCTTGACAGACATCGGCACCAAGTAGAGTCAAAAGCAGGAACAAACAAGTTCAGCTGGTGCCTTTGCATAATGCACACAGCTTAAAAAGCCTGGATGAATTAAAGGCAGGAGTGAGGGGAGGAGCAGATGAGGAACTGCCTCCAGTTCTGGTGCTCCCGTGGCTCCAGTGGCATTGGCATCCCCGCCCGGTGTCCCTGCTGGACATTGGGTCCTTGCCCAAGGAACAGCCGGGAGCAAAAGCCCCTCCAGCCTCCCTCTCCCGGCCCTGTGGCAGGGAAATCCCCAAGCTGCTGATGGAATATTTGCTTTCACTCCTGCTGCAGAGGGAGACCAATTTCCCAGCTTTCAGGGGCTTCAAAAACCCGGGATGTGAGGGAGCTCTGCCGGTGGTACGCTGGTAACAACCCGCAGAGAGAGAGCTGCAGGCCAAAGAAATCATTAATGCAGCCCTCCTGTTGAACGTCTCTTCCTCAGCACTGGGTCTCATTAAAACCAAGAGAAGGAGCACAGAACAAAAGGCCGTGTATTTACTGAGTTTAGCCTGTAGATAATGAAGTGGCAAATAGGTCACGCTGCTTAGGAATTTATTTAAAGCAATCTTATTTTGATAATGCCAGCTGTCACCGAGTGCTGCTGGCAGGGACGGTCTCCCAGTTAATTTTTCTTCCTACCTGAGCAAGCCTTGACCCTTGAAACACCAGCTCTGGGTGCACAGTGCAGCTCTGGGCAGGGGCCTGCAGGGGTGGGCACTTTGCATGGTAAGAACAGAAATGAAAAAGGGGATTTAGCCATCGATAGCTGGGCAAGTTCTCTCTTTAATTCTGTACTCAGATAAGCTTTGTATTTGGCTTTATACCACTGGGCCTTCTGAAAGGACTGCAGCTCTTGAGCTCCAGGCATGCACTGAAATGAGGAGATAGCTTTGGGATCTAGAGGAGAGCAAAGATCCCCTTGCAGGGCTCGGTCTGGCTGGGGTGGCATTTCTGTCTGCAGAAAGGGAGGTGATAATTTGGGAAAAGTGGGGACAGTGGCAGCATGCTGGAAAAGCTTTCCTCGAGCCTCAGAGCATCCCCTATGGATGCCCAGGGTGAGTTAATCAGCAGGGCAAGATTCTTTAACCAATGGTGAACCTGGGGTTGAATTTTTTCAAGAGAAGTAATTTTCTGTTCACTCTGCAAGGGAAGCAGGGCACAAGCGAGTCTGACAGAAAGCTGTCCTTGCTGGGCACCTCCTGGGGTGACATCCCGTGGCAAGAGGAGCCCGTGTCACACAGGTGTGAACGTGTGTGCTCCTTGTGCTTCCCCGTGCCCTCCGAGGCAGCAGAGCCTCCGACTGCTGCTGGTGGTGCAGGGGTGCGGCTGCAGGGCTGTGTGCGCTGTGTGAGAGGTGAGGGCAGCCCCGGCTGTGGGATCCCTGCAGGGTTGGTTTGTGGGTTGTTCCTCCGTCCCTGTGCCCCGCAGCACAGCCCGGGCTGTGCCTCGGAGCAGGGCAGCAATCTCCGGCGGTCTGATTGAGTGGGACGGGCAATCCCTGCTGGAGAGCAAAGCGCTGGATTAGCACTTGGGGACCCTCGTGATTAGAGAGATTAACTGCTGAACACATCACTCCTGCCGAGGCCAAGCCTCCCTTCTCGTTTGGGGCTGGTAGCCTGTTCAAAATTACTGCTCTGGCAGTCAGGGGAGCAGGAACATGCTGACCTGCACAAGGGATGTGCTTTAGGAGAACTTTGGTAGCAGTATTTCTGCCTGCTTGCTTGTTAGGCAGCCCATCTTTCTTTCTCTCTCTGGACATTGAAGGTGTTGCCTTCTCAAAAGGTGCTGCTTCATTGCAAGGGAAACAACCAGGCAGCTCCAAGCCC
The DNA here is from genome assembly GCA_027886175.1 of Phylloscopus collybita. Taxonomy (NCBI): domain Eukaryota; kingdom Metazoa; phylum Chordata; class Aves; order Passeriformes; family Phylloscopidae; genus Phylloscopus; species Phylloscopus collybita. Next base: position 765,325 of record JAJNNQ010000024.1, read on the forward strand.
CAGGGTCCAACAGGGATCCAGGGGCAGCCCCAGCTTCTCTGGGCACCCTGTGCCAGGGCCTGCCCACCCTGACGGGGAGGAATTCCTTCCCAACATCCCATCTCACCCTGCCCTCTGGCAGTGGGGAGCCATTCCCCCTTGTCCTGTCAGCCCAGTGAGGACATTGGCTTTCCTAATCTCTAACCAGGCTTCTCTGCTGCCATGCGGGGAAAAAGGCAGGAAAATGGGACTCGTTGGGATATGGGGAGAAGGTCACTGCAGTCCTATCTGCTCCTTCACCCACACGTGCAACTGTAAGAAGTAACCAGACAAAGTGCTGTCTCTTGGTTTCAGGCAAAGAGGAGGAGATTTTTTAAAAATTGAACTTGGAATCCTTTAATCTCAAGGTCTAAGCCACAGGAAAAAATAAATTAAAGAAAAGGCTTGATCATAAATCTTTTATCACTTTTAACCGAGTAATTTAAAAATACCTTAGCTGAGGGCCATGGATGGCAGAGCAATAGAGTTACACCCCCTGGAAAATAACAACCCGCTTTTCAATCGTTATTTCAGTAATAACCTGCTTTCCTACCAGTGCTGGGGGTCTGCAGGGCCTGTTTGCGAGGTGATGATGCCACAAATAGGTGAAGCTGGCCTTTATAAGGTTCCCTGTGAACTCTCACAGCCAGGGGCTGCTTTCCCTAATTCCTGCTCATCGACCCAGCCTCTGCAGCAGACTGAGCTGCCCAAAGCAGGCACTGAGGTTCCAGCTTCCCACTGCAGGCACTGAAAGAGACCCCGCTCTCTCCTGTCCCACTGTCCCAAACCTCCTGGAGGACAGACACCGTCCGGAGGAAATGCTGGAAAGCAGCAATAGTAATTCCTGGTTTTGGAGGAAGGAAAAGGGGAATCCAGGGAATTTTGTGCTGCCTGACAAGCACTTGCATGAAATAACTGTTTTTTAAGTAAGGGGGAGGAAATGAACAGGAATTAATATTAGTCTGTCAAAACTAAGCCTCGCTAATCTGATGAGTTTCCTTCTTTGAGAACTTGACTCTCCATGGGTGAGGGAAGGGGTCCTTAATAAACCTTTGGTGTCCACAAACCCAGGCTGAAATTGTCCCTGCCTGCACCACACAGGGGCCCCCAACCCAGGCCAGATCGTCTGTGGCAGTGTGATTGTGTCAGTGTTGCTCACTGATCCCTCCTTGTGGGGTTTTGATTTTTCCTTTTGAACACCAGCACCTGCTGATGGTATCACCTGCTGTTATGGTATCACCAAATAATCAAGTTTTAAAAGAAATGGAAAAGGGATAAGATGGTGGAAAGCAAGTTGCTCACAGAAAAGAGCCTGCAGAGTGTTCCTTACAATATCAGAGGAAATCAAAAAGCCTTGTTGTTGGATTCCCTTGTACTTCATGCATTTCTCTAGTGACAGTTTATGAGTTAATGGTGTGGATTTTTCACTTTGGTGTCTGGGGCCTGGTTCCTAAACAACTGTGCTCAGCAGAGCTGCAATCTTTGCTTCAGAAGGGAAAAGAAAAGTTTCACTCCCAGATTCTTGGAAAAAAGAACCCTGTCTGTTGTTTATTTATTTATTTAGAAAGCACATACAGCAATGCACGGGGAGGGGACAGAGATGCAGACCAGGTGAGCAGAGAAATCCAGCCCAGAGGAAGAGCCAGACACTTCCCGCAGGATCAATAGTACATCAGTCTAGGCGAGAATTTCAGCTGCTGTACCTCTAGATTAAAAAAAGAAACCACAGAGAGCCTCTGAGGAGCAGGAGTTTGTGTCCCCACATCAGCAGTGCCCCGCTGTCCCCTCGGGCAGGGTGGCTCTGTGCTGCTGCTGCTGCCCCTGCCCCGCTCATGCCATGGTTTCCTTCCTCAGCGTGCGCCGCTGCTGGCAGGTCAGGATGCTCGGGAAGGACGATTTCCCCTTCGTCCTCGACCTCTTCTTCAGCTTCTTCTGGTGCTTGAGGGAAATTCCCAGCTCCTCCATGATGGCGTTGAAAGAAAGACACTGTGGGGAGAGGGGATGGCATTAAACACTTCCCACCGCAGAGAGCCTGGCCAAAGCTCGGCCGTGCCCTCAGGAGCGGCCAAAGCTCGGCCGTGCCCTCAGGAGCGGCCAAAGCTCGGCCGTGCCCTCAGGAGAGGCCAAAGCTCGGCCGTGCCCTCAGGAGCGGCCAAAGCTCGGCCGTGCCCTCAGGAGCGGCCAAAGCTCAGCTCTGCCCTCAGGAGCGGCCAAAGCTCGGCCGTGCCCTCAGGAGCGGCCAAAGCTCGGCCGTGCCCTCAGGAGCGGCCAAAGCTCGGCCGTGCCCTCAGGAGCGGCCAAAGCTCAGCTCTGCCCTCAGGAGCGGCCAAAGCTCGGCCGTGCCCTCAGGAGTGGCCAAAGCTCGGCTCTGCCCTCAGGAGAGGCCAAAGCTCGGCTCTGCCCTCAGGAGCGGCCAAAGCTCGGCCGTGCCCTCAGGAGCGGCCAAAGCTCAGCTCTGCCCTCAGGAGCGGCCAAAGCTCGGCCGTGCCCTCAGGAGCGGCCAAAGCTCAGCCGTGCCCTCAGGAGCGGCCAAAGCTCGGCCGTGCCCTCAGGAGCGGCCAAAGCTCGGCCGTGCCCTCAGGAGAGGCCAAAGCTCGGCCGTGCCCTCAGGAGTGGCCAAAGCTCGGCTCTGCCCTCAGGAGCGGCCAAAGCTCGACCGTGCCCTCAGGAGCGGCCAAAGCTCGGCCGTGCCCTCAGGAGCGGCCAAAGCTCGGCCGTGCCCTCAGGAGCGGCCAAAGCTCGGCCGTGCCCTCAGGAGAGGCCAAAGCTCGGCCGTGCCCTCAGGAGCGGCCAAAGCTCGGCCGGGCCCTCACAGGACTCAGGGATCTCCTCAGAAGATCCAGTATGGAATAAATCCCTGGATACAACAGGTGACTGCACACAGCAAGGGTTTTTCACTAACTCAGCTTCCACTGACTTTCATTTGACTTTGGCTCAATTGAAGCTGCTTATGAATGTTTCCGAAATTCCCCACAGGCGCTTCTTCGATGTTTTGGTTGCTTTGCATCACAAAATGTACACTTTCGCATTTGCCCCTGACCTCACAGGAGGAAACATCTCGTTTTAAACACCATATATCTTAGTCAAACAAAACCATGAGCATGCTGGAGAAAACAAAGAAGAGTTTTTTGAAGATTTCTTTGTGGTTTAGTTATTTTCCCCTCATGAAATGAAGAGACATTTCTCAAATATAGCGCAGCCCTCAATCTTCTTCTTTTCTTTGGAAAGAATCTTTTCAAATATCGTGTGTTGAAGAAAGGAGATAATTACCACAAGAATAAAGGGAGCTGAATGGCTTGGAAAGAAAGAAGAGATCTTCCTTCTTCCCACCATCACAACATTAACAAAGACATTTGGGGTAAGTGGAAACATCTTTTAAAACCACAGCTGGAATAATTACGTATGACACAAAGAAACACAAGTAGCCTGTAAGTGGAAGTATTTGGCTTTGAAAAAAAAAAAAAAAATTGTTCCGTGCAAATATACACGAATAGATTATCTGTATATAAAATCAAGTGATGGCAGCAGAGGGGAAGGAAGCTTTACGCCCCTTCCCTTCCCCAAGCTGAATAAAGAGTGTGAGTGGCTCTGCAGCGAGCTGCTGCCCCCCGTGCCCAGCGTGGGTGTGAATTTTGTGCCCTGGGTGTGCCACCTCGGCCTCGTGGGCTGGGCTGCACACAGGCTGAGATCCACGGCTCATTGTGCTCCTCCTCTGAGCTGCTTCACTATCCCGAGGTCAATGAAACTCCTGTTAATTCGTGCCGCTGCCCAGAGTCAGTAGGCACAGCCAGGGCAGTGCACTGCTGCCCCTTCAAATGACAGCTGTGCTAGCCAGGCCTCTGCTGCTGCAATTATCGTTTCAATACCCTCCCTTTGTTAACATAAGCCAGGCATTCCAGCGCTCCTTCCCCCTGGAAGCAGGAGGAGCAGGTATCCCCGAGCACCCTTTCTGTGCTGCCCCAGGCTTTTCTGGAGAGCAGCACCGCTGATCCCCAAACTAATGAACCCAAATGCTCTGAGTGGCTGACTTGGCCTGGATTATTGCTCTCCGTGGTCTCAGCTTTAATTGAGTTTTTAAAATCGGGATTACAAGGTGAATCCAGAACTCCGTGGTAAATAGGGACAGGATGCTATTGACCCTTTGTAGGATCGGTCAGTTTTATTTTAATTTTCTTTCCCTGTGTTGCTTACTAACCTCCTAATGTGGTGTGTTTAATCCCAGCCATGACTCTCTGCATAGTGCAGACAGGGATGATTTCTGCCGATGAGAGAGTGCATTTTACTGCCTTGGTAATAGGCTGGTACTTTAATTTTCCAAAAGGATTCCTATTACTCATTCTGTGCAATAACCACAACGCCTTCCACATTCATCTCCACAAAACAGCCCCATGAAGTTCATTTTGCATCTGCAGACAGACATACGGAACATATTGCCGGGAGGTTTTTAATATCTGATCTGTGGCGTGCCCAATGGCTCCACTTCCAGCTGCTTTGAATTTTAAAATAATTTTTATGGGGACGACTTCAAGTTATTCTTGGGGAAAGTGGTGCAGAGCGGGCACAGCTCAGCCAGAATAGTGTGGGGTTTATAGGAAAGCCATGGACAAGGAACACACCCCAGGGGGAAGCCCAAGACTCTGAGCCCAAGCCCTCTGAGCAGCACCTGCAAAGCAGCCTTCGAAAAGGGAATGTTGATGTTAAAATTCGTCTTTAAAGGGTAAGACACGGCTCTTTTGTCTCGTGTTCAGGTGGCCAGACTGAAAGGGCTGCTTTTAAACCCCTTTTTGTCCATGCTGGTCAGTCCACTGCTGAGGTCTGCCCGGAACAAGAGCAGAGTGGGCACAGACCAGTCCCTTTTACAACTTAATAATGAATTTAACATTTTGCTTTCAGCCAGCTTAACTTTCTCATTCTGGCAGTGTGAAAATGCTGCAGGCCATGGCGTGTAAAAGGAAATGTCATCCTTTAAAAACAGCCTAGGTTCTGCTCTCTGTGTGATGTGGGACTCTCTCTGTGCCCTTTGTTTCAGCAGCTGCTAAAGCTTAGTCATGAAGCTCCCAAATCCTTCCTTACGCTCCCATGCAGAGGTCTGTGCTAAGCTTTAGGAGAATTACAGATTCAGAATTAAAGGTAAATAAATAAATAACTTAAAATAAAGTAGAAACAATGGGAAAAACAGAGTTGTAGTCAGGATTTATCAATCTGTTGCTTCTGCTGCTGGGCTACCACTGAGGACAAGGCATTTTATTAATACCTCGCAGAACAACCAAATAACAATAAGAAGCCACTCCAAACCCAGTGTGCCGTTGAAGTGCTGAGAAATGTGAAAATCAAAGGATTTGGGGCAGATTTCATTTTGGAAGAACTCCTGAGCAGCTCAGGGACAGAGGAGGAAGTGCAGGAGTCAGGATTTTTCTCCTGCTCCCATAGCTGGGACACTGATCTGTGTCTTGTGCCGAGAGAAAATTATTTCTGCACAGAAGGAAAAAGATCCAACATAGTTTCTGTTGGTGAGCAAACTGCTGCTGGGGCACACTAAGGAGCTGTGTGAGTATTCTGTCACCGATGGCATGAGGAGATCCTGAAATTAACTCCTTTAACCTGCCCGAGTCTATTGAGCAGTGACTGTCACAACAGTGTGACAGTGATCCAGGGATTAATTTAGCTCGTCCCCACTTACAGGAACTGTTCCTTTGTGCTCTGCTCACAAGAGAAATCAGTAAAGCTGCTTGCTGCTGTCCCCCATCAGCTGAGCCCCCGTGCTGGTTTGGGATAACTCTTTCTGTAGCCAGGATGAGGCTCTGTCGGGGCTAGCAGGAGCTGCTTTGGGGTTCCCCCAGGGAATAGCTCCCAGCCCTGGGGCTGTCTGTGGGACAGCTAAACCCAGGGAACCGTGGCTGTCTGTCGCTGCTGGCGGGGCGGTGGGACTGACAGCTGGGAAATGTTTATCCAGCAAGTGACAGAAGCGCTCTGGAGCCGGCACCAATCTAAGGAACAATTGCAAAACCGGTCCAAGCTGCAACCCAGAGGATTTCTTGCGTGGAGCAGTGATGGAGATAAACACATTAGGCATCTTCCTTCTCCTCTGAGAGCTGAGAGGAGCTGAATTTAATTAGTTTAAAATCTCTTCTACTGGGAAGCTGCAAATAAAAAGTGTTTTCTTAAATCAGGTATTCAGAGGACCTAATTCAGGTCTTTGCTGGCAAGAAGGAGCATTTTATGGAGAGCCAAAGCTTTCGAGGCCCCATTCCAACAAGTTAAGAGCCCATTCTGAGCAAGGCAATTTCTGGCAGCATCTGGAGTGCAGCATAAACTCCCACCCTGGGCTGAGCAGAGGAGAATTGGTACAGCCGAGCTGGGAGCAGCACAGCTTTGTCACAAACCACTCCAGCCTGCTGCCAGCAGCATCAGCACCGGGACAGGGTGAGAGGAAATCTCGGGGCACTGCTTGCCCTGGCTGTCCTCAGGAGCCAGGTACACAGAAACCATTCAAGGGTTTCACACTTTGGGTGGGAAGGCATCCCTGCCTGCCCCTGGCTGCAGCAGGGGGCAGAAATGGCCCCAGGAAAACAGAGCAGGGATCTGTCTGATGAGCAGGAGCTCCCCTGGGCAGGAAAACACAAAACAGGGCTGAGGGGTGAGGGGTGAGGGGAGGAGGTGGGCTGGTGAGACTGATGGCCATCCGGGGTACAATGGGATACAGGTAAAAGGGTTTGGGAACACTGGGGTGTGCCACAGCTCATGACATCCCTCCAGCTGGCATTCCTGTGCACCTTGTGCATCTCAAATTGTTGACATATGTTTTTTGGTGGCAAAAACCACATCCGGTCCATTGTCCCCTGCCCTGTCAGTCCCTGGCTGGCTGAGGGCTGGAGGAAATCCAAGCGTTGTCCTTCCAGGGTGTGAAACACATCCGGTGCCAGCCTCCTACACAAAACATCCCAGCAGGGTTCAACGTGCAAGGCAATGCCAGGGCTGGGCTGTCTGGGATAAACCGATTCCCGATTTTCCCACCGAGGGGTTTCTCTGTTACAAATGAACGCCATAGATTGCTCAGACAAGACAATGGAGCTGCTCTGTTAATGGTCTGTGCGGGTGTTGCCTGAGGGTGCTGCTGTTGAATACGTCCCTAATGGTTACACGGCTTAAAATTTAACTGATGCGTCTGATTTTGTGCTGTGATAGTTACTTGCAGGCTTTGAGTAATGAATTTTAAATGGAGGAATTAAAATTCATTAAATATTGACACAGGGAATAAGAGATGCCAGCTCAACATCTCTGGCTGCTGGTAACAGGGGTTCAGGAAGTTAATGGAGCGCTGCAGGGTGTTTGGGAGCTCTGGATTCAGAGCTGCCTGCCCCACTTGCAGCAGAGCCCAAGCTGGATGCTCCTCCCCGCTTTCAGTAACGAGGCTGGACTGATCAGCTCGGGCTGGGGAGGAGATGAGAAGGAAGTAAACAATTTTTCTTACCTGAAGCAGGTGAATTACCCCAGGAAATGACAAGGTGACAATGGCACATGAGAGACTGACAATGCTGAAAGGCAACCGCGCTCTGCTGAGCTCCCTGCTGGGGGTGTAATTACCTCCCGTGACACGCGTTTGAGCTTGCCCGGCTCGCAGGGCTTTGGCAATTCGCTCCAGATCAGTTTATCCCCTGCGTTACCCTCGGCAGTGCTGAGCCCTGCCTGGCTGGGATGCCCTCCCCGCACACACCTTGCTCCTCTCCTGACTACACCGTGTGGATCGAGGGCTGCGCTCGGATCCCTCGCTCCTCCCGGATTAACTTGCCACAGTCTAACTCCGTGGATAAGGTGGTGCCAGAGGTGGAGTTGGACGGGTGGGGTTGCTTACACTGCAGTCCGTAAAAGAAACAAAAGGCCTTGCATGCAAGAGAAGAGAAATGGAGAAAGTAAATAAATGAACCAAGCAAAACTGAAAACAAGCATGAGAATGATTCAAAAGCCATTTAAATCAAAAGAGACTCCACTTAGGGAAACAGAAAAGTCACAGATTGCATTCAACAATGCTTTGGATTAGCTCCGTGAGAACAGACCCTGCACAGCGTTTCCCATCTAAGCTGCTTATCCCGCCAGGGAAAAGAGAAAACAACCCCAGAGAAACCAGAGAGAAACCCTGGTAGTGGGCTCTCTGTGAAATTGCTTCTGGAAAAGAAGCAGGATGCGCCACATTAACTCACTTAATGATTGGAATTATTAAGGAACACCTTGCTGTGCAGCACGGTGCAGGTGCAGAGGTGGGGCTGTGTGCACACGTGTGAGACCCCAAATCCTGTGTTATTCACCCCACACATTGCTCAGTAAATTAACACCCCGGCCTGATGCTTTAGGTCTGCTTCAGTCCTGCCTTCAGGGAGGCACTGCCTTGCACAGACTCCTGCAAAGTTTCCAGGATACTCTGCACCATGTTAGCACTTAAACTAAACATTTTAATTACACTAAATATTTTAATTAGCTGCAACTGTTCTCCAAAACATATTTGAATAAACGACCTCCCAAGACACGAACAAAACAAAGATACCAATACATTTTTAATGCATTTTGTGCTAAAATGGGCTAAAGTACTCATTAGAAGGCTGCAATATGTGCAAAGACATGAATCCTTTATCTCTGCCTTATCCCAAACCAGGAACCTTTGAGTGGCATGTCCTGGGATTGCTCCATGAGCTGCATCTGTTTTTTGTTTCGATGCAAACCGCACCTCCCAGAGCGAGCTCAGATTGTTCTCTTCTCCTCCCACTCGCGCCTGCTGCCCTCGGGGAGGGTCTTTGCCTCAACAGCCACTCCTGCCATTTGTGTCACCACCCTTGCAGGACAACACCTTGGGTGGGGAGGGGGAATCCCCCATGGAAAAGCTGCAGCCTTTCCCGCCTCAAGGTGCAAGGGGAACTTAACCCCCTTCGAGGTGGGTGCCGCACATCTGGGAGCCTGGAGTGGGGAGATGGGAGCCTCTGGGGATTCAGGGTCAGCCCCTGCTCCTCGGGAAAGTCCTGCTGGAGAGAAGAGGAGCCAAACAGGGCCACAGCATGTCCAGGGCAGCGCCAGGACAACCTGCCCCGGGGAGGAGAGGCTGGCTGACAGCTTCGGGAGCATTGTCCAAGTTCCTGCTGCGCCCTGCCTCTTTCACGGGGCCGGTGGTTCTCTAAAGGGGTGTTTGTGCTCGATGTTAAGGATTGATCCCTTCTCACAAGCTGCTATAGTGCTCAAGGCATGATTTACACACAGCATTTCCTTTGTTTTCCCTCTGCCCTTTTAAATTGCTCATTACACTTCAGTGAAGCTATAAACAGAATTTCTTTGGCTCTGTAATCTTACTTTACAGTGGCATCCATCACCTCTCAGTAGATCTCCCAGCTTTGAAGTGCATTCTTCAGCACAGCTTGTAAACCCCTGGCTCTGAAAAAAGATGCTTTCTAGAGCAAGAGGAAAATTACTCTTGGGATTTGGATGTGCTTTCCTGTGTTACTCCAGGGCCTTGTGTTAATGCCACGTAAAAACCCAACAGCCCAGTTGTGTTTTATTCCTGTCCGACGTAATTTATGCTGCAAGTCCTGAAGTTCAAGCAGAAACTGTTTGAGAAATTAATTGCCCTTGTTTGGCACCGCCCTGCTAAGCAGCACTAATTGCACCGTGGGTGAGGCACTTCCCCGTTCTCATTAATAAATTATTTGTCGTTAGAGCCAGGAGCGCCTGGTGCGAGTTCAGCAGCGGGAAAGGCACGCTGCAGCAGGGAGACCCGTGCTGCCGAGCCCTGCCCGCAGGAGCGGGGCGGGGTCACTCACCTGCTCGATGTCGCTGTTCTTGCGCGATTTGTAGATGAACTCGCCGATGGCCACGAACACGGACAGCACCAGCCCCGCCGCCAGCACGATGAAGATGCCCCCGATGTTCTCCACCCCGAGGGCGCTGGCCTCCTTGCTGTCCTCCTCGGGGCAGCCGTTGCCTCGCCACCACTTCTCCTTCATCATGTGCAGCTTGCCCTCCTCCTGCAGCTGCAGGATGGCGATGGTGATCTTGTCCCTGTACGGGGAACCTGCAGGGGGACAGCGAGACCTGGCAGTGCTGGCACGGGGCAGCTGCCACCACCTGAGGCAGAAGGCTCCCCTGTCACAGGAGGCATTATTCCAGCTGGAAAGGCTGGAGGTGGGAAGGGGAATCTCTGTTGGTGTCTGCCCTGGGGACTGGGAAGCAGAAGGCTCCACTGGTGCAGTTCTTTGTGAATTCATGATAATTTTAGGGTGTCCTAGTGAGGTTTATTTAAGCCCTGGCAGTGGGTTTTCTTGCTAGGGCGTTCCTCCACATCACATTTGAATATTGCTGTGAGCACTCTTTGAGAATTTCCGCTTTGCATCCCTTCTATTGATTTCAGCATCTGTTGGTTTTTCCTGCTGCCTGTAAATGAGTGACTGCCTCAGAGGAGGCCACGGTGTCACTCAGACACTTCCTCTTCTCATTTGCCCCTGCACCACCCACAGCTCCACCTCAGCTACCTACAGCTTGTAAGAACACCGTGTGGACAAATCCTTTCTATTGTGATTAGTAACAATAGCTGCCCTGCAAGCTGAAAATAGCAACAATTTCATGCTTTTGGTTTGCAGGGCAGCATTTTCTAAACGATGTGTGTGCAGGCTCTGCAGCTTTATGGGCCTGGGCAGTGTCTGGCGAGGAGTGGGGTCACACTGGGTGGCTCAGTCTGCTTAGATTTGCTCTCACACACTCTGCTCAGCCCCTCCAGCTCCCCAAACCCTGCAGCCTGTGTTTGTGAGAGAGACTTTTCTTTGTGGGACCAGGATTTTTTTGATAGCAAGCGCCTTGCAAGAACGGTTCTGTGAGTCTGTGAGATGCTGTTTGGCCCCAAAGGCACATGAGTGCTCCCAAATCCTTCCATGCTGGACTCCTTACAGCTGGAAACATTCTGGGTTGAAATGCAGAGCTGAAAGCCCTGCAGCTGCTCCTGCCCACCCTTTCTCCTCTTTTAATAGCACATTAATAAGACATGGAGGGACAGGACACGGGGGAATGCCTTCCCACTGCCAGAGGGCAGGGATAGATGGGATATTGGAAAGAAGTTCTTCCCTGGGAGGGTGGGCAGGCCCTGGCACAGGGTGCCCAGAGCAGCTGTGGCTGCCCCTGGAGCCCTGGCAGTGCCCAAGGCCAGGCTGGACACTGGGGCTGGGAGCAGCCTGGGACAGTGGGAGGTGTCCCTGCCCATGGCAGGGGTGGCACTTTAAGGTCCCTCCCAATGAAGGCCATTCTGTGATTCTGTGATTCTCAGATTTTCTTCAACTGCTATTTCACCAAAGTCACATTTTGCTGCACGTTAAAGGTGTTGCAAACTCAACTCCATCAAGGCAAACCAAGCTTTGAGGCAGACTGTATGCCAGAATGGCAGGGATCATGTGGCACTTCAGAAAAATCTCACTGAGGCACCACCCCTGAGTCCTTATGCATCGAAACAGCCTTGGAAATTCGGCCTCACAGCTTCAGTTTCCTCCTTATTGTGCTGTGCAGGACGTGGTTAAAGATATTTGTCCCATGGATACACGTCCCCCTCGCTGCTCTCCATCTCCATCATCCCCCAGCCCTGTCTGAGGAGAACATTGCAGCTCCTCATTTGCAGTGCCAACACTCAGCTGCTGCTGGGGCAGAGCACTGCCAGCACTGGGCCATGCTGTGACCACAGCTGCCAGGAGACATGTGTCAGACTATCCCAAATCCATCTGGGGTGCCAGAGAGCAGCGCTGCTGGAGGCAGCCAGCTCTGAGAGAAAAATGTGCCTGCTGGAAGAACGGATGGTTTGTGTGCCTGCTGCTAAAGACCCAAAAATAACAGCACAGACAACGGGCCAGAAACACCTCCAAAAACTGGCTTTGCACAGAGGAGTGAATTGTTACCCCTGAAAACAGCAGTGCCTCGCAGAAAAGATATTAGAATTGTTTGTGTTAGGAGAGGCTTGCCCCCTGCAGTGTGTGAGGCTGCAGGACTCATCCCTTTCCCCTGACTGGAAGGAAACAGCTGGGAGGTAAAGTGGAGTAGCCAGAGTCACAACACAGGATTTGTGGGGTTGTTCACTCCTTTTTGTGGTGTTTGTGTTGCATCAGGATTACCACAATTCATCTGGAGGGTAACAGGCACCTCCATATTTCTGCATGGGCTTTTAGAGTTTGTCAAGAGCTGCACTGGTGGTGGTTTATTGGTGAGCTCTAACACCCCCCACAAATCCATCTCCATGCCTCTTCAAATATTCAGCACATAACTTATGGCCCCTGAGCTGGTAACAAACCTCTTAGGCCAAGAAATGCATTTATCTACCTTCTTACCAGTCTCCCAAGGAGCTGGGAAGAGCTTTAGTGTTGGAATCGCCTGCATCAGCACTGGCACTGATCCTGGAGGTAAACCTGCCCTGACACATCCCAGAATCCCAGAATCATTGAGGGTGGAAAAGAACTGAGAGCCCTGAGACCAGCCTGCGCCCGATGGTCACCTTGTCCCCAGAGCACTGAGTGCCATGCCTTTCCTGGTCACCTGCAGGGATGGGCACTCCAAACCTCCCCGGGCAGCCCCTGCCAGTGCCTGGCCACCCTTTCCGTGGGGAAATTCCTCCTGCTGCCTGTAACTGCTGTATTTCACTTGCAGAAGACGCTCTGATAGAATAATACATTTCCCAGCTTCAGGAATTCTCCTCCCTGTTTCTTTGGGAGCCATAAGATGCTGTCCCAGCTCTCTCACTGGAAATTCCGCAGTGACAGGCCCTGTGGTTTTACATTCCCCTGCAGGCCTCTGAAGCCTTGCTGAAGCTCTGGTGTTAAGGGTCACAGCCAAGCCTTTTTTGTTTGTTGCTTTTTAATTTTCCCGACAGCCTCTGCAATCAATACTCTTGAATGCTCTGAGAAATAACAGAGCCTCGAGGGTCCCTCTGAATAGTGGCAGGTTTATCTTGTTTATGAAATCAGTTGTTTATAAGGTGCTTGATGGTGCTGGATTATTCCACAGTGCTTGGGGATATCTATTCCCCTGAATTTTGCAGGTTTTTCCTAACAAAAAGATAAAGGTGCACTTCTCATACAAGAAGCAGCTTATAAATATATTCCACAGCTGCATTTCCAATGGCTGCACTGTCTCTGAGGATTGCCATCTGTTCCAATTATTCCTTCCCTGCTCTTGGTTTAAAGTGTGGCAGCTTTATAACCGCAAGGAAACTCTTGCCATGAGTTTGTCATTCTTGGGGATTTTAGCTTCTGTATCACTTTTCTCAGGGTGCCAAGGCTATTCTCACACAGCCAGTGGAAAAACAGACTTGGGATGTCATGTCTGTGACAATCTGTCTGCGGTGCTCAGCACCACAAAGAGTGACAGTTCCAAGTGCAGAGGTGTTTCTCCCTTATTTATATCTGCCCTGCCAAGCAAAGGATGAGCCAGTCCCCAGCTGGACAGGGCTTGGAGCAACCTGGGACAGTGGGAGGAGTCCCTGCCCATGGCAGGGGTAGCACTGGATGGGCCTTGAGATTCTTTCCAACCCAAACATTCTGTGGTCCCATCATTCTATGAACACAGGACAAAACCTGGCTCCCCAGTGCCAATTGTTCACAAGTGCAGAGCACAAAAATCTGACACAATTTTTAATGCTGTACAATTAGAAGAGCTCAGAAAGGGCACTGGACATGCTAGAAAAGGTCTGCCAGAGAGAGTTCAGAGAAACGGGGAGTCTTAAAGCTCTGCATTAAAGGAGATGAATTTCTGATTTATTTCATGACTTCAGAGCAATACTGAAGAACACTGGGGATCAACTGCAAGGTTCTGCATCAGAGATTTCAGTGTTTTGAGTAAGCAGTTTTCTTTGGGGTACATACAGAATCCCAGAATGGTTTGGGTGGGAAGGGAACCTTAAAGCCCTTTCCAGTAAGGTGAGCAGGGACACCTTCCACTACCCCAGGTTGCTCCAAGCCTCATCCAACCTGGCCTTGGACACTTCCAGGGATCCAGGGGCAGCCTCAGCTTCTCTAGGCACCCTGTGCCAGGGCCTGCCCACCCTCCCAGGGAGGAATTCCTTCCCAATACCCCACCTAGCCCCGGTTTTGTCAGTGTGGATCCATTCTCACTTGTCCTGAGACCCCAGGACTGACGGCATGGTTTGCGGGTGTGCTCCCCAGCAGCCCAGCCCCAGGGCCCCTTACCGATGGGGGTGCCCACGCCGTAGCCCTTGGAGTCGATGAGGCCCCCGATCTGGGTGAGGTTGCAGTTCCTCTGGGTCACGTACTCGATGCTGGTGGACTCCATCAGCAGGGCGTAGTCGGTGGTGAGCACGCGCTGGATGCCCTCGTCGTTGTTCTTCACCAGCGCCGTCTGCTGCCTGCTGCTCATGAAGGCCCACATCTTCTCGTACGTGGAGATTTTGGATTTCTGCGGGGCAAGCAGGAGGCACAGACTCACACCAGCACCCCAGCTGCACCGGCCAAGAGCTCCTCAGCCTCCCCGGCCTCAATGCCAGCACCACGGGCAGAGAGACAGCGAATCTGTGGCAGGGTTTGCATTCCAGCAGCGTTTCCCTCTTACTGGGCTTTGTGCTGAGGGATCTCCTGCTGTCTTTGCAGTGCCAGGAGCTTCGTTAGTGGCCTGGCTGGGAGGTGCTCTCAGGTTTTCTGAGCCCATGGATTGTAGCACAGGGGCAGCTGAGCCAGGGCAGCTGGACATTGTTGCCCCAGGACACTCTGCTCTGCCCCTCGGGGCACACCCACTGCTGCAAGGATGAACAAAGCTTTCATCTGCACCTGCTGTGTTCATATCACTCGCCTGGAAGTCACGTACCTCAGGGATAAAGTCTGAGAGACAGACCAAATAAACTCCTGCTTTGTGCTCCCACTGCAATCAGACGTAAGGACATGATCCTTCTGCCACAGGGGTTAAGGGCAGTGTCCCCTCAGTCCCTCAAGCCCTGCCATCTCCCCTGATTCCAGGCTCACTTTCCAACACCAGCTTTGGGGGGATTCCTGTGAGAAGTTGATTTTCTGGTTCTTTGAGCTTTAAATGTTAATATGCCTCAGCTGTAAATTCAATACCTGTGAATGTCACCTGAATTCCACCTCAGTTCGGTGAAATTTGGTGAAACAAATAGGAACTGTTTTTATAGCTCAGTTGGGAATACTTTGGAAACTGATGCTATGTTTATGCATTAGACTGAGTCTGACAGTGAATTTAGTGGAAGGATGTATTCCTTATTCAGAAGAGTTTGTAAGAAAGATCTTGCTTCTCAGCTTGCCAGCTCCCATTTTTTTTTCAGTGCCAAATTTTGGCCTTTGAATTTTCATTAATTTCAGTGGAAACACATCTGCACTTTAGAAGGCAGGAGCTGGCACAAGCTGCAACACAGGACTAAGATCTGTTTTGATGGAGGGTCAAGGAAGCAGTGGAAGATTTATGGACATGCTGGAAACAGAGCAGGGCAGCAGTCTGGAGAAATAAATGTGTGTCACTGCTTGTGGATGGGAAGCATCTTGCCTTCAGCTGGACTTCTACAGGATTTGGCCAATCCCACAGATGGCCAATGCTGCCTGGAGTGCTGCTGGCTTGCCCTCCTACCAGGCTTAACTGTCCTGAGCTGCCCAGGCCCTGTTTTTGGGGTATTTTCACCTGCTCTGGCCAGATCTGGTGTCTCTACACAGGGAGAAGGCTGATTCTGAGGTTCCTTTCAAAGTCACAACTCCATTCCCCCCCCCCCCCCCCCCCAAATAATTCCAACTGCTTTTGTTTTCATCCCCCCACTGTCTGGCTAAAAGTCACTGCAGAAAACTGACTTCCTTGAAAAATATTTCATCTTTAGAATCATGTTTTTCTGGGGAAACTGTTGTGACAGGGACACCGGTGCCAGGCATTCCAAGCCACAATGTGGGCAGTCACAACTGTTAGCACGTGCATTATAGACACCACTAACTACAGGTGATGTCAGCTTGAATAAACGCAAATGGAGCTTTCAGAAAAGCGGTGGGAGTACCCACTGCTTCCTGATCTCCTTCCCTCCAGCAGTGACACAGTGTAATCTCATCTTCCAGGGGCTTCCTGCTGCTACTTTGAGCACAAACTCCTAAATCCAAGCTCTTTGGGGTCTGCTTTGTGTTTTCCTGTGCCTGATGTCTCCAGAAACTCTTTTTCCCACGTGTGTCCCATACAGTCCTGGGAACCAGAGGGATCTGGGCTTTGCCCCACGTGTCACTCCCTTGTTCCTGTCCCCTCCACAGCGAGGAATGCCCAGCACGCCGTGGTTTGCTTTGAAAAATGCTGGTCTGAAAAAAAAAAAAATCCGTTCCCCTTGGCATTCCTTGGCTTTAGTACTATCTGATTTGACAGATCACATCTTGCCGCAGAGAAAGCATTCGAGGCCCTTCCCAGGGCAGCCCGGCGGGGTGTTTCTGGTGCTGCCGCAGCCCGCGGTGCTGATCGCGGCTTTCCCAGCGCTTCAGCACTGCCGGGCCGGGACAGCTCCCGGGGAGAGCCAGAGCCCGGAACGCTGCGGCCCCGGGCTGGAAGTGCGCTGTACCCTGGGAGGCGTGCGGGGCTGGAGTCACCGCTCCCTGAATTCCCTCCTCTGCCCCAATTCCCTCCTGCTGCCCCAATTCTCCCAGTTCCCAGGCCCCTCCCTGGGGTGTGTGTGTCTATTTAGCTCGAGGAGTAGCTGCAGCTTTGCACAGTCCCAGGGAGGCAAAGTCAGAGCCTTCCCTTGCAGACCGGAGTAGATGTTTTTGTAAGAGAGCTGCTCCAGGATGTTTTATTTCGAGTTTTGGGCAGGGCAAAGAACTCCTAATCCTGTGAGGATCTGGAGATGCTTCCGTAGTAAAAATTCTAACACCTTTGATAAAACACTGAGTGTTTACAAGTGTGATAGGTTGCATTTTTCATGCACTTTCACTGTGTCGTTGTCCCTCTGCCAGGGAATCCATTCCCAGTTTCTGTGCTGTCCTTCCCCTGTGCCTCTGTGCACGTGTATTTCAGGCACAAGTAAGCTGGCACATGTAGTGCATAAATATTTAACTACCTGTCTGAGGGCTTTCTTTTAGAAGCTCACACGCTTTTAAGCCTACATATTTCTGCCTGTGGGATTAATGGGGCAAAAAGAAATCAGTGTAAAACTAAAAACAGCTCGAGGAAATTTGTTCTGAGCTTCTCATGTTGAGCTTCAGGACCTATTTCCTCTAAAAATGCTGGGATGCCACAGGATTTGAAGTTTTGTCTCTGAAGCTAAATTTGACTCCAGAATATCAATGGCAGTGAGCTTCTTTGGGTCTGGAAAAGCCAGAGGAGAATCCAGAGCTTGCCTTACTCCAGGTGGGTTTCCATCTCAGTGGAAATGTCAGCTCATCATTTCAGGAGCTCACTATAGCAAAATGCTGTAGTTGGTGTTTTTCCTTCAGCAAGGAAACATTTCTGTTCAGCCACAGGAGAGCCTTGACAGGGGCAATTCACCCTTGGCAGCACCAGCAGGGACAGACTGCACAGAATCCCAGAATCCTGGGATGGCTGGGGTTGGAAGGGACTCCTGGAGATCACCCAGGTCCCAAAGCAGGGTCACCTGGAGCAGGTGACACTGGAAGTTTGGATTTTTGCCTTTTTGGGATGTCCCCAGAGAGGGAGAGATCTCTTGTCATGGATGTTGTTCTGCCCCCCTGCTTCCCCCAGGGTCTGATCCCCTTCAAAGGCTCTGTGTGTGTGTGTGACTCCATAAACACCATCCTCAGTTGCCACGGGGAAAAGCCTGATCCGGGCTCCTGCTGAGCCTGACTTCCCTGCTGAGCCTGCTGACGAAGCTGCTAATTAATTCTGACTGTCACAGGACTTTTGTGCATGTATTCTGCATTTATAGCTTGGTGGCTTTTACACTGACATTTTATGAGATTATCTGTTGTGTATGTAATTAATACTAATAATTAGGAAAAAGAAAGAAGACATAATTATCACAGCTGTCTACCAGACAATTAGCCACAGAAAACTCTTCGCTTGCAGATGTGGTCAGGTGTGTGTGTGGCCCCTCTATTGATAGGCTGGGTAATATTGACCATGGAGCATTAAAAAAAGGGACAAACAAACTTGCATTTTTCTGTGGAATTACCATGGTAAAATGTGGCTTTCAGAAGGGGAAGCAGACTTTTCCAGCTGCTTTTTAGTGAAGTGGCTGGAAGGAAATAGGATCCCAGCTGGAGGAGAATATCCCCGTGTCCATGCCCTGGCTCCCATCAGAGCCAGATGGGTTTACCCCTCACTGCCCTTCCCTGCCAGGCTGGTTTTCCACATGCCCTGGGAGCGTGTTGGGTTGTACATTCCTGCTGCTGAAGGATCCACCAGGTTGGGGTACCTGGTGTATTTACCTTCTCCAAACCCCTGGGGATGCTGTGCCTCTGGGTACCTGGTGCATTTACCTTCTCCTCCAACCCCTGGGGATGCTCTGGGTGCATTTACCTTCTCCTCCAACCCCTGGGGATACTGTGGCCCAGGTCCTGGGTGAATCACGAACTTCCCTACCCCTGCAATCCCCGGGGATGCTGCAGCTCTGCCTCCCGGCCCCGGGGCTGCCTTACCTTGAAGAAGGTCATGGTGGATCCGTCTCTGACAGCGCCGTACTCGATCTTGGTTTGCTTTGCCAGGTCATCCGCCGAGTCGATGGGAGATTCCATCCTCTCCACGGTCAGGAAGGCAGCCAGGTTGGCAGTATAGGATGAGATTATGATTAAGGTGAAAAACCACCATATTCCTCCAACTATTCTGGTGGAAAGAGCTTTGGGCATCAGCTCTGATCCTGTTACAACACCATCAAAACGATCGTATTAAAACGAGGCTTTCCTGCTAGCACAGCCTGCTTCTAGGCACAGAATGCTGTTATGAGCTGTAGCATGATAAAATGATTTCAACAATAATCTCACAGATGCACAGCTGACATTTATAATGGTAACACACTGGGAAGGGGATGTGTGCCGTGATACATGACAAATGGAATTATCCTTGGGTCTAAGCCCCCTTACCTCTCTGAGCTAACCAGCCTTGTGATATTAATCCTGTACATCCCCAGCAAGCTACTCTGGCACTTTTGTCTGCTTCTAGAGTCCCTTTGTGCCCATACACTGCAATCAATTTGGTAACCAGAGCTCTTTAGCAAAGGCTCTTCTGCTCCCAGCTGCCTGACAACACCTCACAGGAGGAGCCTGCCCTGTGCATCCTATCCACACTTCTCAGCACCAACAGGGAGATCAGTGCAGCTCCAGGGAGCTCCAGGGAACCTCAGCTCAGCCCCCAGAAAACCTGTGCCTCACATTTAGGAAATCACAGGGTCAATGGACACGTCCCTTGGATCCTCAGGGCGATGCAAAGTTTTGGACAGTGTATTTATTCACACTCATTATTCTGACCAGGTCTGAGCAGGCCTCTGGCACTGCCATAAATCCCCACGGAGCAGCAGGTGTTACCTGCACTGCAATGCTTTCCAGGCAGCTCAGGTAACCTCTATTTCAGCCACAGAGATACTGGCACTCCTAAGTGCTCTGAGGTTAATTTTCTGCCCTCATTGGGATGCCATTCCCACTGACTTCTGTGCATAATGTGGGATTGGAGGATCTGGTTCAGCAAAGCTCTTAGGTAGCCACCTGAGTAATTTGACTTCA